>JAJHSJ010000017.1:40551006-40602595 GCA_021015155.1 Magnolia officinalis | reverse complement strand
TCTCTAAACCTAAACCTACACCTAATCTTAATCTCAACTCCCTAACATAAACCTAAACATGAAAACCATACCTAAACCCGATCCCAAACCCGAACCCGATTTCCTAAACCTAAACCTTAACCTATTCTCAATTTCCCAAACCTTAACCTATAACCTAACCTAAACCTAAACCTAAACCTATAACCTACACTTATAACCTAAACCTAAGCTTAAAACCTAAACCTATGACCTAAAACCTAAATGTATTCTCAAATCCCTAAACCTAAACCTACACCTAATCCTAATCTCAACACCCTAACCTAAACCTAAACCTAAACTTGAAAACCCAAACCTAAACCTGATCCCGAACCCGAACCCGAACCCGATTTCCTAAACCTAATCCTTAACCTATTCTCAATTCCCTAAACCTATAGCTTATAACCTAAACCTAGAACTTATAACCTAAACCTATACCTTAACCTAAATCTAAACCTAAACCTTAACCTAAACCTATAACCTTAACCTAAACCAAATCCTACGACCTAAAACCTAAATGTATTCTCAAATCTCTAAACCTAAACCTACACCTAATCCTAATCTCAAGTCCCTAACCTAAACCTAAACCCGATCCCGAACCCGAACCCGATTTCCTAAACCTAAACCTTAACCTATTCTCAATTTTCTAAACCTTAACCTATAACCTAACCTAAACCTAAACCTATAACCTACACTTATAACCTAAACCTAAACCTATAACCTAAACCTAAGCCTAAAACCTAAACCTATTACTTAAAACCTAAATGTATTCTCAAATCCCTAAACCTAAACCTACACCTAATCCTAATCTCAACTCCCTAACCTAAACCTAAACCTAAACTTGAAAACCCAAACCTAAACCTGGTCCTGAACCCGAACCCGATTTCCTAAACCTAAACCTTAACCTATTCTCAATTCTCTAAACCTATAGCTTATAACCTAAACCTAAACCTTAACCTAAACCTATAACCTTAACCTAAACCAAAACCTATGACCTAAAACCTAAATGTATTCTCAAATCTCTAAACCTAAACCTACACCTTATCCTAATCTCAACTCCCTAACGTAAACTTAAACCTAAACTTGAAAACCCATACCTAAACCCGATCCCGAACCCGAACCCGATTCCTAAACCTAAACCTTAACCTATTCTCAATTTCCTAAACCTTAACCTATAACTAATCTCAATTCCCTAACCTAAACCTAAACCTGATCCGGAACCCGAACCCGATTTCCTAAACCTAAACCTTAACCTATTCTCAATTTTCTAAACCTTAACCTATAACTAACCTAAACCTAAACCTAAACCTAAACCTATAACCTACACTTATAACCTAAACCTAAACCTATAACCTAAACCTAAGCCTAAAACCTAAACCTATGACCTAAAACCTAAATGTATTCTCAAATACCTAAACCTAAAACTACACCTAATCCTAATCTCAACTCCCTAACCTAAACCTAAACCTAAACTTGAAAACCCAAACCTAAACCTGATCGCGAACCCGAACCCGATTTCCTAAACCTAAACCTAACCTATTCTCAATTCCCTAAACCTATAGCTATAACCTAAACCTAAACCTTAACCTAAACCTTAACCTTAACCTAAACCAAAACCTATGACCTAAAACCTAAATGTATTCTCAAATCTCTAAACCTAAACCTACACCTAATCCTAATCTCAACTCCCTAACGTAAACTTAAACCTAAACTTGAAAACCCATACCTA
The DNA here is from genome assembly GCA_021015155.1 of Magnolia officinalis. Classification (NCBI taxonomy): domain Eukaryota; kingdom Viridiplantae; phylum Streptophyta; class Magnoliopsida; order Magnoliales; family Magnoliaceae; genus Magnolia; species Magnolia officinalis. Next base: position 40,600,851 of record JAJHSJ010000017.1, on the reverse strand, counting down.
AACTCGATCCTGAAACCGAACCCGATTTCCTAAACCTAAACCTTAACCTATTCTCAATTTCCTAAACCTTAACCTATAACCTAACCTAAACCTAAACCTAAACCTATAACCTACACTTATAACCTAAACCTAGGCATAAAACTTAAACCTATGACCTAAAACCTAAATGTATTCTCAAATCCCTAAACCTAAACCTACACTTAATCCTAATCTCAACTTCCTAACCTAAACCTAAACCTAAACTTGAAAACCCAAAGCTAAACCCGATCTCGAACCCAAACCCGATTTCCTAAACCTATAACTTAACCTATTCTCAATTTCCTAAACTTAACCAATAACCTAACCTAAACTAAACCTAAACCTAACCTATAACCTACACTTATAACCTAAACCTAGCCTATAACCTAAACCTAAGCCTAAAACCTAAACTATGACCAAAACCTAAATGTATTCTCAAATCCATAAACCTAACCTACCACCTAATCCTTATCTCAACTCCCTACCTAAACCTAAACCTAAACTTGAAACCCAAACCCTAAACCTAAACGATCCTGAACTCGAACCTGATTTCCTAAACCTAAACTTTAACCTATTCTCAATTCCCTAAACCTATAGCTTATAACCTAAACCTTAACCTAACCTAAACCTATACCTTAACCTATTCTCAAATTCCTAAACCTACACCTACACCTAATCTTAATCTCAACTCCCTAACCTAAACCTAAACCTAAACTTGAAAACCCAAACCTAAACCCGTTCCCGAACTCGAACCCGATTTCCTAAACCTAAACCTTAACCTATTCTCAAATCCCTAAACCTAAACCTACACCTAATCCAATCTAAACTCCCTAACCTAAACCTAAACCTAAACCTAAACTTGAAAATCCAAACCTAAACCTGAACTCGATTTCCTAAACCTAAACCTAAACCTAAACTTGAAAACTCAAAGCTAAACCCGATCCCGAACCCGAACCTGATTCCCAAACCTAAACCTTAACCTATTCTCAATCCCTAAACCTATAGCTTATAACCTAAACCTAAACCTAAACCTTAATCTAAACCTATAACCTTAACCTAAACCAAAACCTATGACCTAAAACCTAAATGTATTCTCAAATCTCTAAACCTAAACCTACACCTAATCCTAATCTCAACTCCCTAACCTAAACCTAAACCTTAAAACTTGAAAACCCAAACCTAAAACCTATCCCGAACCCGAACCGATTTCCTAAACCTAAACCTTAACCTATTCTCAAATCCCTAAACCTAAACCTACACCTAATCCTAATCTAAACTCCCTAACCTAAACCTAAACCTAAACTTGAAAACCCAAACCTAAACCCAATCCCGAACCCGAACCCGAATTCTTAAACTTAAACCTTAACCTATTTTCAAATCCCTAAACCTAAACCTAGACCTATACCTAATCCTAATCTCAACTCCCTAACCTAAACTTAAACCTAAACTTGAAAACCCAAACCTAAACCCGATCCCGAACCCGAACCCGATTTCCTAAACCTAAACCTTAACTTATTCTCAATTCCCTAAACCTATAGCTTATAACCTAAACCTAAACCTTAACCTTAACCTATACCTAAACCTGAACCTATAACCTATAACCTAAATATATTCTCAAATCCCTAAACCTACACCTACACCTAATCCTAATCTCAACTCCCTAACCTAAACCTAAACCTAAACCTAAACTTGAAAACCCAAACCTAAACCCGATCCCGAACCCGAACCCGATTTCCTAAACCTAAACCTTAACCTATTCTCAAATCTATAAACCTAAACCTATTCCTAATCTAAACTCCCTAACCTAAACCTAAACCTAAACCTTAACTTGAAAACCCAAACCTAAACCCAATCCCAAATTCTTAAACCTAAACCTTAACCTATTCTCAAATCCCTAAACCTACACCTACACCTAATCCTAATCTTAACTCCCTAACCTAAACCTAAACCTAAACTTGAAAACCCAAACCTGAACCCGATCCCGAATCCGAACCTGATTTCCTAAACCTAAACCTTAACCTATTCTCAATTCCCTAAACCTATAGCTTATAACCTAACCTAATCCTAAGCTTATTTATATGTATTATGCGTGGATGAATGTAATGTGAATAAGATTGTTTGTGTTTGGATGGATGTAGTTTATGTTTGGATGGATTTACGTAGTTTGGGTTTAGGTGGATGTGAATGTGATGAAATGTGGATAAGATTGTTTTTTTTACTTATGAAGTTAAACTTATATGTATTATGCGTGGATGAATGTAATGTGGATAAGATTGTGTTTGGATGGATTTACGTAGTTTGGGTTTAGATGGATGTGAATGTGAATGTGATGAAATATATTGTATAGCAGGTGTATATCAGGAAGATTGTGTGTTTGGATGGATTTATGTAGTTTGGGTTTAGATGGATGTGAATGTGAATGTGTTGAAATATATTGTATAACAGGTGTATATTAGGAAGATTGTGTGTTTGGATGGATTTACGTAGTTTTGGTTTAGATGGATGTGAATGTGATGAATGGATGTGAATGTGAATGTGAATGTGAATGTGAATGGATGTGAATGTGAATGTGAGACAGGTGATGTAAATGTGAATGTGAATGTGAATGTGAATGGATGTGAATGTGAATGTGAGACAGGTGATGTGAATGTAAATGTGAGACAGGTGATGTGAATGTGAATGTGAATGGATGTGAATGTGAATGTACAACAGGTGTATATCAGGAAGAAGACTGTAATAGGTCAAATTTGAAAAGTCCTTTAAGGGTCATAAGAGACGGCCCATAGCAGTCCTTTTAAAGGACGGTCATGGACCGTCCTTTTAAAGGATGGTCTATAACCGTCCTTTGAAGGCTTATACGAGACGGTCCATGACAGTCCTTTTAAAGGACGGTCCATGACCGTACGTTTAAAGGATGGTCTATCGCCGTCCTTTGAAGGCCCATAAGAGACGGTTCATGATAGTCTTTTTTAAGGACAGTCCATGACAGTCCTTTTAAAGGACGGTCCATGGCCGTCCTTTTTAGGCTCATAAGAGACGGTCTATGATAGTCCATTTTAAGGATGGTCCATGACCGTCTTTTTTTCGTCAATAAGAATGACGGTTTTCAACCGTCCTTTAAGTAATAGGACACGTCAAAATTTGACTGCCTATGTGACGGTCCGTGACCGTCCTTTTTGGTCATTGAGATGGTTTTGGACCGTCCTTTTTTCGCTGTTTTGGCGTAGTGTAGATAATAAGCTTTTTTATATTATGGACCGACTTCGCTCATGCATCAACTCGTAGAGATGATGTCTAATGGAGAATTCATGAATAAGGATCTCGATGACGCATAGGATTATTTCAATGTACTTGCTAAAAACACACTATCATGGAAGCCCGCCAATGCAAGAGCAACTCAGTCTAAAGTGAATGGATAAATATACGTCTTAAGAGGGGAAGCTGATGTGAATGCTAGGGTGTCTAATCTCACAAGAAAAGTCGAGGCCATGTAATTGATGTGAGACCCGTATCCTAGCCTGTACAATTCCGTATGCCTCTGCGGTCCTTCCGGTCGAATTCCGGCGACCTACGATCTGTTATAGGCATGTGTGCGCGATCTTGAGTCGTGTCCCGTATATCAGAGTCGGTCGGCTTCGACTCGAAACTTGTACCCTAGCGACCGCGCCGTCTCCACGGTTCTAATGCCGCGTCTCGCGGGCTGAGGCGATACCCAGGCCAGGAGATGTGGGCCAGCGTTCAGTTTGAGAAAATACCGCTCATTTGTGAAATCATAAGAGAATCTCTACAACATGTCAAATCAATCAAGTACATGTCACATCACCCAAAAGCAACCCAAAGTCAACTCTCTCTCTCTCTCCACCCATCCCTTTTCAAGTACACACATCACTCACCCATCACTCACTCTATCACTCATCCCATCACTCTCTCTCTTTCAATCTCTCTCTCATCTCTCTATCTCATTTTCAAAATCCATCTTCTAAGCAACCATAGGAGAGATGGACGTCCATGGGAGAGAAGTCATGTGTGGCCCACCTCCCTACCACCTAATCCAACCATCCAACCTCCATCATCCTCCTTCAAAGTTGAAGCCAAGGAGTTTCGCGTTCCATCGGACCAAGAAGGTGGCCAATATGTGGGTGATCGACCGTTGGATTTAATTTTTGTTTAGGGACCACTTATTGTGGGATCCATCATGGTGTATGCATTGTATAGGGAGGGCACAAAGTGGCGGGGTCCCTCCCCTTCTCACGATCTCTCTCTCTCTCTCTTGCTCTCTCTCTCTCCCTCTCTTTTTCCTTGTTTGCATGGCCCACCTGATGCGTGCATCCATGCCATCCATCACGGTTGAGCCCAGCTTGGTGTATGTATTGTATACCCACTTCGTCCATCGATCGTACGGTGGTGTGGACCTCACTGTGATGTATGCATCTTATACACACCGTCCATTAGACGTGGACCCCACCATGACAGCTTGTGGGGCTCACCTTGATTTAGTGTTTTGGTCCATGTGATAGGGTCCACATGCCTCGTATTTAAGGTCCATATGATGGGGCCCACCTGCTTGAATCTGAGGCTCATGGGCGAGGCCCAATGTGATGTATTCGAAGCCCATGGGCGAGGCCTATTGTGACATATTCATGGCCTATGGGCAAGGCCTATTGTGATGCATTTTCGTCCCATTTGATAAGGCCCAATATGATGTAATTGCGGCCCATTCGTTAAGGCCCAATATGATGCATTTAGGGCTCATGTGTTAAGGCCCATTGTGATATATTTAAGGCCCATATGATGTATATGAGGCCTATGTGATGAGGCCCATTGTGATGCATTTTAGGGCCAGACAATGGAGCCCATTGTGATATATGTTAGGCCCATGTGAGAGGCCCATCGTGGTGTATTAAGCTTTTGAGTGAGGCCCATGGTTTTGTATATTTGGCCCTTATGTGAGGCCACTGGTCCACTATATGTTAGGCTCTATGTGGGCCATTCCTTGGGGGCAATGTTGGTTAAATGTCCACATTGTCAAGGTCGATTACCGATGCCAGTTATTGATACCGATTATGAGTATGTGACAACATAGCATTATGATACATGCTCATACGCATCATTTGTATATTTGTTATGAGATATGATTGACCATTACATATGTCATAGTGCCAGTGGTTTATGAGACTCCCTAATAGGTGGAGGTTATCTCACATGAGCGCACGGTATACGCAGGACTGATGCATGACTGGATTGTATGACTCATCCATCTTGCATTGTGTATTGTGATTACTGTATGCCCTAGCGATATCAGGGCCATAGCCTCCACAGGCATATCGTAGATGGCCAGATGAGACACCGGAAATTTGTTACTAGCATTGGGCTGTCATAGATGGCCCTGGGTGAAAATTTATAAACCCTCTTGGTACCAAAGGACGCCCCAACATCGAGACCAAGTGGATATATATGAGTGCATGAGGCCGTATATTAGTAGGTTGTGTCTCCCACTGTGTCGTGGTCGGTTGGGAGGGGGTGTGGCCTTACCCGCTTGAGGGAGTAGGGGGCATAGCTAGGCTGAGTTTGACCAGCTCGTAAATGGGTCCGCTATCGATGTGTTGGGTAGATATTGGCTGACTACTGGTCAGACAGATAGTGAGGTCTTTTCCACTTGCGTGGTTGCGCGTCAGTGGGCGACGATTTGCATGTAAAGTGTACTAGACCCCAGTGATGATCCTAAAGATGAACCACTACTGATATGTGGACTTTTGAGAAGGAGTTGCATACTCATTCATTCATTCATTCACTATACACTCGGGTTGGTGGTGCGTAACTATTTGTTATGTGTACCTTCACAATGGTCAGGATTTCGGTTGGGGCACACGACTAACCTGAGATCAGGAATTTACCACATTGAGTATGACTATCCAAATTAGGTATGGGACTGGTTTGGATAGAAATTCCTTGTGATGGACCCCATAGCCTGGATACTACGTACTATCATCCTGACTTCACACTCCAGCATGATCATTCCATTAGCACCGCATATTGCATTACATCCGCGGCATGTGACATGTTGGGTTACTATGCTTCTGCATTTATATGGTCTAGATATGGCTGACGGTATTCGTCAACTCATCAGGAATTGTATATTACATTGCATCCTCAACATCTGATATTTGACTCTTTATGACTCCTCATTTGCATAGTTGATCTGTATTGTGCACTCCGATATTGTTTGACTCATGGACTTGTCAGTATTTTCGCTTACTCTGATATCATATGATTCATGATCTTACCAGTATTTCTGACGTTGTATTTGTGTGCTTGACACTTATCTTGCGCACACACTTTCACCACCCTCTAAGCTTTCTATAAGCTTATGCACGATAGATGCGTGTATGTGGCGTTGGTCGCAGCAGCGTTGAGCTTGTAACGTGCAATTATCTTCTGGAGTTTTGATTTTATTTTGACATATGTATTTTCCTTTCAACATTGTATTCAAAGTTTATATTAGTGGATATGTGATGATGATGTTGCTTTTGTGATTTGGGTAAACTTGTGGTTATGCTTATTACGAGATAAATGTACGTTAGAAAATCCTCCTTGTGGGATCCCAGGATCAGAACCTGGCGTTCATGGGTACGGAGGCTGTCGGCGGGGATGGTGGGGTATACGGGGTTGTGTCGATGTCGCACACGGATTGTGAGCGGGATTCTTGTAAATCTAATTTCTGGGTTTGGGGCGTGACAATTGAAGAAAGTAGAAACGATTAGACTCGATGGAGACCATTGAGGTTGTTTAGGGTATTGTGCTAGTAACATACACTTGACGCGGGATTGTTGTAATGCTCCAAACTGGGAATGGGCTCACAAATTCTCAGCCGCTGAATTCTGTGTCGATAGCCTTCATAATACCCCATTCTCGGATCTCTGCTCCCATCCCCCAGGTTCCGATCTTGGGATCCTACAAAGAGGATTTTCAGGGTGATTTTTTTTCTTGTAACGGAGTATAACCACAAGTGTACCCAAGTCATAAAACAACATCACCACTACTTATCCACTAGTATAATTTTTCAGTATAGTGCTGGAAGGGAAATACAATATATTATCAAGAACTCAAAAGAACAGGCTCATTCTTCGGGCTCAATGTTGCTGATATGCCCTAGCATCACTTGCGGCATAAACAAATGCGAATAAGCTTCCTATAAAGCTCAGTAGAATGTGTGCGCGCATGCACAATGCGTATGACAATAATACAGATATCAGAGTATGAGGAAGATGGAGGGCTAATCTGGCAAGTCCATGAATGTTGTTAGTTATACCAAGGCTATGCAATATAAGGCATACGTGGCCGAGTGTCATATGCTAAAGATGCAATGCAAACATGCTTTTCCTCAACTAGTCCGCACATCAGAACCGTTCATCACCAGAAACATCACTGGGATGTAGTACACTCGAACATTGGTTGTCACCCCATTATGCTCATGACGAAGTGAGTGGAAAAGACCTCACTATTCGCCTCATCAGTGGAATCCCAATGCCCACTCGACTCGTCCATCTAACCGTTCATCCTTCATTATGAGTATATGGGAGGATCAAAACCCTCCATTTCCTTGTGATTTTTCCATCTTGGTGGGTCCACAAGGGTGGGACCCACATTGATCATGTATGGAGTGTATGGTGGACCCCGATGTAGTGGGGGCCCACCCCAATGGCCGGGTCTCCTTCCTGTACTTTTTCTTTCCATTTTCCTTCCCTTTCTTTCCTTACTTTGATATTATTGTGGGGCCCACAAGTGGGTCATGCTATTGGAGGGCGTGCCCCAACACTATCATAGTGTAGACCACCTTGTGTGGCGCACCATGACGTTTATTTTCTATCTAACCTATTTATTAGGTTAGATAAGATCACACATATTTATATTGTGGAAAACACAAAAAATCAGTTTAATTTAATGCTACTTGGGCTCACCTTGAGCCAACCTACTTGAAGGATGGTTCAGATATCCCATGTGGACCATACAAAGAAGGGAGAAATAAAAAAAAAAAATTTGATTTGCCCATACGTTGGACGTTCACAATGCCTGGCGTTAGAATTGTCCAGTGTCAGGGCATTACTAGAGGGGAGAGAGTGGGCCAACTCGTGGGACCCACCATGATGCATATGTTGAATCCATGTTGTCCATCCCACTTGCCTATTTATTTTATCCATTGAGCAAGAAAATGAAGTCGATCCATATCTTCAGTGGACCACACCATGATGAACAGATGGGATGTTAAACTTATCGTCAACGACGCATATGTGCAGTAGCTGGGAAGTGGGTTCCCACTCATGGGACTCACCTCGATGTATTTCTTCGATCCATACCGTTTAGCTGTTGCCCGTTTTAACCCTTGAGCCACAAACTCAGGATGATCCAACCATCAATGGATCACACTATAGGGAATGGTTGGGTCGACACCACAGTCATGTCAGTGTCCATGCAAAGACGTGGGAGTGGTGTCCCCCACTCATGGGAACCAGCTGCATGTATTCGGTGGATCCACACCATCCACCGGCTTCTCCATATCATTTTAAACCATGGTCCGAAATATAAAGAAGATCTGAGTCTCTGAGTGGGCCACACAGAGGGAAATAATTCCTAAATGTTGAAACCTTCCAACACCAACTTTGCGGGTCCGTGTTCGTCCAAACTAGTCCTAGTTACAGACTATTGGCCTAGCACTTCAGCTAGCCTATGCAGTGGACGTATTATCCACATGGGGCCCACTTGATAGTGCCGTACCAACCAAACAAAACAAAAAAATGTTAAAAAAGTTGGCCCATGGGCGGGCGGACGCCCAGCCATGGGTGTGGAGTGGGTCCCCACTCGTGGACCACTTCATGGTGTATAGGTCTTATCCACTATGTTCATCCATTTGGCAGGATCATTTTAGGCCAGGAGCCCAAAATCAGGTAATCTGAATCTCATGTGGACCGCACCAATGGAAACAATGGGCAGAGAGTGCTGCCCATTTGGGTAGCACTTGTGGAACCCACCTTGATGTCATGTGCCATCCCGCCGTTCATCCTTTTCTTTAGATCATGTTGGGCCATGAGCCAAAAGGTCAGGCCAATCTAGATCTTAGGGGCCGCCACACCAAAAGGAACTATGGGGTAGAAACCTCTTGGACTTGGGATCCCTTGGACTCGGGAATATGTGATTTTGGGATCCTTGGACTTGGAAATCTTGGTCTTTTTTTAGATCCCTTAGACTTGGGAATCCTTGAGATTTAGGGCTCTCTTGGACTTGGGATTACTGGATTTCTGGAATCCCTTGGCTATGTTTAGCACTTAGGATTCAAAATCCCTATAATCCTAAGTTTAATGCAATGTGCATTTGTAAGAGTTTGAAATTAACTTTAAAATCCTTAATTAGTGTATGTATGTAATGTCGACACTATGGTTACAATAAATTCATTGAGGCATATACCTTGCCTAAAATGATGAAATCCCAATACTCAGGTGGGCCATAGGCACATGATCACATCCTAGTGACTAACTATCGATCTATAACTGTCAGTTTATGTCAATACTGCTCAGACGATGCATATCATCCTAATAAAGTAATTATAGTAATGCAGTTGATAATCTAATTAGTTTGGGACATCATCGGTGGGCCATGTGCCCAAGTAAATTGGTAGCCTAGTGGCACACATGTTGTACATGTGGGTGTCCATCCAGGTCACTCCCAATGGACCCCACCTTAGTGTATGTATTTTATCTATGCCTTATAGGCTACTTGAGGAGCCGATGTTATTCTAACGTAGGTTACAACACATAAACTTCTATATTTCTAGCGGAGACTGTCAATCGGTTTCCACTATCTGTATATGATGTGTCAATTAGGGCTGATTATCTCATGATATGTCTGATAATATGCTAGTATGCTTGGCCTGATAGGACACACTAACAACATACTTAGTGTAATGGATATCATGCCCAATTATATGCCTATACACATCATTCGTATCCCTGTTGTGGATGACGAATGTTCATAGCATATGCCCTTCGACTTGAGATACTTAGAGGACTATATGGGATAGGGTCACCTCACATGATCACTCGGTATGTGCAAGTTTGGTGCATGACTTAGATGGTATGACTTATACATTTTGCATATTATATGTCATGATCACTTTACACCCTAGCTAAATCAAGGTTTGGTCTCCACAAGCATATCGTGGATGGCCGGATTGGATATAAAAAATATCTATTCTAGCATTAGGGTGCTATGGATGTCATTAGGTGAAAGTCCTTAAACCTTGTAGTATCAGTAAGATGCTTCAATGTCGAGATCGAGTGGATAACATGAGCGCATGAGTGCCAAATATCTGTAGGTTGCGTGTCTTACTATGTCATGGTCGGTTGAAAAGGAGTGTAACCTTATCTACCTAAGGGTAGGGGGTTATATGCTAGGTTGAGTCTGACCAGTTCATAGATGGGTCTGCTATTAATGAGCCAAATGGGCATTGACATACTACTGGCGAGGCGGATAGTGAGGTCTCTTCCACTCACTTGGTCATGTATGTGATGGGGCGACAACCAGTGTTGGAGTGTTATAGACCTCGATGATGGTTTTAGATACGAACCGTAATGATATGTGGATAAGTTGTGGATTAGTTGAGGATTGACATGTTTTCATTGTATCCCTAACATATGCCAATTGTCTACATATGTCACGCCCCAAACTCGGTAACTGGACTCACAAGGAACCCGATGGCCAGTTCTGGCCACAACAACCTCCGTAGTATCCATTCTCAGCTCCTGAGGCAGGTTCCGATCCTGGGATCCTACAAGGAGGATTTTCATAATAGTATAATCATTACCAATACGAGCATACCCAAGATCATAGCAAGTAAATCTGAGAATAACAAAGACACACATCACAAAATCTATTAAGAATTTGAACTTTTACAAGCTTACATAAGGTCCAAAAGGACATACATAAGATAATAGAAGAAAGAAAGGAGGTTTGCAACACTTGGTCCTTAAGCTCAGCTCTAATCCAAACTCTGCCACTGCGACGCCTGCCTAAGATCTCCTGCACGCATCAATTGTGCATAAGCTTATAGAAAGCTTAGAGGGTGGTGAAGGTGTGTGATAATAGTGCACAGAAGAATAATAGGAGATACGGGAAGGAAGCATGATCAAAGCCAATACCACCAGCCTTACCAGGGCTGTCATGAACGCAAGAAGCTATACCAAGGTAGTACAATAATGCAGGAAGCATACCAATGCTATATAATGCAATGAGTACTGTAATGCAATGAGTATTGGGCGACATGCCAAGGCGATGCAATATGAGGCTTACACGGCCGATGCAAATGCAATGCGAAGTAATGTTAATGCTCATATCCAATCCACATATCAAGTACATTTCCATCATAAGGAAATTACCGGGGTCCATTACACTGCTGGATGACTGCCGCTCTACAGACCCCACACAGTCAAAGGAGCATAAGAGACCTCACTACTCGCCTATGGACAACTAATCACCAGCAAATCCTAATGGTAGTGGACCCATTCACGAGCTGGTCAGACTCAGCCTAGTAATGCCCTCTTACATCAAGGGAGTAAGGCCACACCCCTATCCAACTGACTACAAGACAGTGGGAGTCGCGACCTAACGGTAGAAGACCCTCATGTGCTCATATATTCCACCCGGTCACGGCGCTGGAGCAGATCCTTGGTACCATGGAAGTTTTGGAAATTTCACCCATGGGCATCCTATGCACCCGATATGCTCATGTAACATTTCCGGTGTCCAATCCTGGCCATCCACGATGTAACTGTGGAGGCTACAACCCTGATGAAGCAAGGGCGATAATTATCCATATGATATGCAATGCTAGATGCATGAATCACACAATCAACCATGCATCAATTCTAAGTATCCAACGTGCTCAAGGTGGAATACTACGTCCCTCGGAGAAGGTAACATGCAATGTCCAATGGCACAATATGACCACACACACAGTGTCAACCAAGCATACAATGATGTACTTGAGTCATGAGGATGAATTTAATCACACTATATGGCGATATACAATGTATATTACATTTCTCCTATCCAAGAAGGGACCAAAACTAGGTACTTAGACAATATCCTTAAGGAAATCCAACTTCTAGTGGGGGCCCATTTACTTGGGGTAGCCCACGAGACTAAGTATACAATCTACGGGTCCAAGTAATATAGAAATGAGCCTAGCAAGAGTCTAAGATGAGTATCCAATCACTCTTAAATACAACCGGGCCTAAAGGGGTCCATAATGGGGACATTTAACAACCATTCCCCCAAAAGGCATATCAACCATAAACTATATGGATAGAAGGCCCAAGGCCTACATTTAAGATAAAAATAAAGGTAACTACATACATATATTCCTCATAATAGGCCATAAAAAGATATAATACCACTTTTAACAACATGAGCTCCAAGAAGGAAATTAAGGCCCAAGGCTCAATTCCCAATGGCCATAGAATCCATGCATTAAGTTGGACTTGGTGGGCAGCCCACATACACAATATACGGCCCAAAAATAAGTTTAAGTTTGGATGATGAAATGGGCCCAACTACATCAGCCCAATAACTAGCAATTTAAGTGGGCAACCAAGGGCCCAATACTATCCTTATCTTAACCCATAGGTCCATCAAAATGGTGGAAGTTGTCCCAATATATGGTTCGGCCAAGCTGAGACGTCCCAACCCACTCTAGGCCCATGGGATGCCCCAAAAATATGATCTAAGGTGGGGTCCTCATGTGATCACTAAAGGTGAGCCAAAAGAATGCACAGATTAAGCCCAAAGATTATAAGAAAACACAAGTATACAACACGTACACAAGTTCTCAATATGGTGGGTGTGTATATATCATGAAAAGATCAAGTGGGCCTGCTACTGGATTATGAGTCCAGAAGCAACCCAAGGCAGAGAGTGCATCCACAATCGGGTGATCCAAGGCTTGGATGGCCTGGACCAAACATGTGTTAAGGTAGGTTCCACATATATACACATTGAGCCTTAAGCAAATGGCCTAGGGTCTATGGTGGGACTTTAACTATCCATAGAGAAACCCATGGGCCTACCTTAGGATCACCCAGGAGGACATCCAACCTCAACTGGTTCCCAAGAGGTAGCCCGCCACTACTCGAACATGAACTAAGGCCTAAGGCCTAAGGCAATCCATGGCCTAGTGGGCTTATACTCAAATTCAATTTGAAATTTGTTTTTCCCCTACCCCCAGGTCCGTGTGACCTTATCAATGGATTGGATGGAAGATAAATGTTATGGTGGGCCCCACGTCGGACCCACAGTGATGTATGTGTTTATTTCCCACCGTCCACGGCTGTGGACGGTGGAACCCACCGTGCGGTATGAGTTTTATCCACACCTGGCCCCCTTGACTCGGGTGTTGCACCGGTCAGGCCCCATCGTGATGTGTTCTATCCGCACCATCCACCCCTGGGCGGTGGGACCCACCATGATGCAAGTGTTGCACCCAAAGCCGTCCATCCATTTGAGAGTTCATTTTATGGCATGAGATAAAAATGAGTCAGATCCACCTATCTGGTGGAACCCACCATGATTTATGTGTTCTATCCGCACCGTCTACATTGGACGATGGGACCTACCCCACGTGTGGGACTGTGTGTGTATGTATGTGTGTGTGTGTGTGTATATATATATATATATATTATAATATTGTGTATATATATACTATATATAGATTATATATTATATTATATATAATATATATGTTGGTAGGCCTTCATGTGGACCCCCACCATGATGCATGGGTTGTATCCAAATCATCCAACCATTTTGAAAGCTCATTTTAGGGCTTGAGACTAAGTATGAGTCAGATCTAAGGTTCAAGTGGACCCCACCATCTATGTGCACAGTGACATCCACCATTCAAAACTTTTAAGGGCCACAGTAGTTTCCAATAAGCTGATAATTGTCGTCATTTCATCTATCAATATGTTAACTTATGAATGGGTTGGATTTGTGAACCACAACTTGGTGGGCCCAACTAATGTTGGTGAATGTTTTAATGGAGGCTAAACCTCTTAACTGTGTACCTGGTGTGGCCCACACAAGTCATAGATTGACTTGATTTTTAAGTCTTAGGCCCTACCATGATGTGTGTATTATACCCACACTTTTCAGCTATTTTATTAGGTCGTGGGCCCCATTGCGTTGTATGGCACACCATGTTGTACATGTTTAATCTATGTCACCCACTTATGCGGCCCACCTAGGTGTGTGTATAGCAAGCACATTGTCCATCTGATGGGGCTCATTTGGAATGTATAAGGGCCCGTGGTTTGAGGCCCATTGCGATGTATTTAGGGCCCATTGGTTGAGGCCCATTGTGATGTATTTGGAAGCCATGGGTAGAGGCCATTGTGGTATATTTAGGGCCCATGGGTTGAGGCCCATTGTGATGTATAAAGTCCCATGGGTTGAGGCCCATTATGATGTATAAAGGCCCGTGGGTTGAGGCCTGTTGTGATGTATTCAAGGCCCGTTATTGAGGCCCACCGTGATGTGTATAAGGTCCATGTGATGCGGCCCATTTGATGTATCTGAGGCCCATGGGTCGAAGCCCAATGGGATGTATATAAGGCCCTTTGGAATGTGTGATTCCACCATGGTTTGTGTAATGATGTTTTATGGCGGGCCATGCCTTGGGAGCAATGTTGGTTTGACGTCCACATTGTAAGAATAATGTTAGTTAAATGTCCGCATTATAAATCTCCCTAAGGCCCATTGATAGGTCCATACTTGTTGTGTATAGGCCATCAAGGCCCATCTGCATTGTAAGGATAGTTCATTACTTTGTAACATGCTTAGTATAATTCCATGACTCATGTCATACGCATCATATGTATGCTTGATATGAGTAGTGACTGATCATTGCATACGCCATTGGGCAGACTATTTACGGGACTCCTTATGAGATGGAGTGTCCACATTATCGTGACGTATGCACAGGATTATTGTATTACTGGATAGTGTGACTCATGCATCTCGCATATACGTGACTTGATCATTGTACGCCCTAGTGACATCAGTGTCGTGGCCTCCACAGGCACATTGTGGATGGCTAGATGGGACATCGAAAATATTTGGTTCTAGCAATATGGGCACTTAGGATGTCCTTGGGTGAAAATCCAAGAACCTCCGATGCTAGGAGTAGCCCCAACATCTAGATCGAGTGGAACATGAGCGCCCAAGTGTCAAGTACTAATAAGCCGGGTCTCCCACTGTGTCGTGTTCGGTTGGGAGGGGGCGTGGCCTTATCCGCCCGAGTGAGGGGGCTATAAGCTAGGCTGAGTATGACCAGCTCGTAAATGGGTCCGCTATCGACGAGCCGAGTAGGTATTGGCAGACTGCTGGCTAAGCGGATAGTGAGGTCTCTTCCACTCGCTGGGTTGTGCAGCTAGGGAGGAGGTAGTCAGTGTCGAGTGTAATAGACCCCGGTGATTTTCCTCAGAGAGCAACCGTACTGATATGTGGACTTATTGAGCAGGAATTGCATATCCATTTATTCATTCATTCACTATCTACTCGGGCTGGCGGTGCTTAACTATTTGTTACGTGTACCATCGTATGGCCAGGATTTCGGTTGGGCGCGTGACTAACTTGAGATTAGGAGTTTACCACATTGTGTCGGACTATCCAAATTTAGGTAAGGGATTGGTTTGGATAGAAGTCCCTTGTGGTGGACCTCGTAGCCTACGATATTACATACTATCATCCCGACTTCACGTTCATGTATGGTCATTTCATTCGCACCGCATATTACATTGCATCCGTAGTACTTAGCATTTTGGGTCACTATGTTTTTGCACTTATATGGCCTAGATGAGGTTGATGGTATTCGTGGCTCATCAGGATTTGCATATTACATTGCATCCTCAACATCTGTTATTGTCTTATTATGTTTTGTATCGCATAGCCTTGGTATGACTAATAGCACTCATGGACTTATTAGTATATTTTCGCTTACTCTAATATCGTATGATTCATGATCTTGTCAGTATTTCCGCTTATTCCGATGATGTATGATTTATGGACTTTATGGTATACTTGGCACTTATCTTGTGCACACACTTTCACCACCCACTAAGCTTTTGTAAGCTTATGCACGATAGATGCGTGCAGGTGATGTTAAGATGCAGCCGATCTGAGGGAGGAGTGTGCAGTGGAGTTTTTGGAGTTTTCTTCGATATCTTTATGTGTATTTTCTCTTTCAGCATTATATTCAAATGATTATATTAGTGGATATGTGATGATGATGTTGCTTTTGTGACTTGGTTATGCTTGTGGTTATGTTCCATTACAAAAAAAAAAATCATACTAAAAATCCTCCTTATAGGATCCCAGGATCGGAATCTGGCGTATGGGCGCTGGGAGCCGAGAATGGGGTACTATGGAGGCTGTCGGCACTGGATTCGGCAATCGGGAATTTCATGACCCCGTTTTCCAAGTTTGGGGCGTGACATCTACACATGTAGGAACCTCTTGACTTATAAAATGTGTCAAAATGCCTAGTTTCATGAAATAGACTCCTTGAAATTTTTGGTCTGTCCGTGACATCAGTTAAAAGATGAAGATTGATGCCTTGTGAGTTGCCAATCACGAAACTTTTGTCGATTTACCTTAAATAAATTACTTTAAAAAAAAAAAAGCAACCTTGAATTTTTGGCAAAAGCTGAAGACAATTTTGATGATCTAGTTTAGCTAGCATTCTATTCTTCCAAGTTTTAGACAAATGACAATCTTCCACATTTAAAGTGCAGTGAAGAAATTTTTTTTTAAGGGTAATAAATAAATAAAAACTTGATAGATTTTCTAAAATATGAAGATTTCCCAAGTTAGAACTTCAATTTCATGGTAGATTGGATGAATAATTACAATAACTAAAACTGTGAGGCAATTAGAGAGAGAAAGTTTTCAAACATTGAGAATAACACAAGGTGAAATCCCTGATTACAGAAAACATCTAGGAAACCCCACTCAGAAGCCTCCGCTGATTTAGAAACTGTGTTGGAGATTTAATAGATATTGTCAGTATAATGAGATCCTTTAAATCTCAGAATTTGTAGGTTTAAACCAAACTGAAAGGTTTGTTTAGGTTGGACCATGAACGTATGCTTGATTTGGCAATTCAATGGAAAGTTCGTGGTTTGGGGCAATAGTTTGAATTTGAAAGGAAACAATTACACATCTTTCCGTTAATTTACTTAGATCCGAAACCTACCAATAGACTACACACTAGGTTGGCTATTTGATTCAGTGTTGCCTAAGCATATGTACAATGTTACCTAAACATTACTACCTTTCTACTTCGTGTCCCCCCTACGCTGAATTATGTATCTAGCTGTCCGTCACACTTGACCTCCCCTACATCGAATTTGCCTATAACAACAGTCTCCAAGCGAGTATTGACATGGCTCCTTATGAGTCCTTCTATGGACGCCCATGCTGAGCCCCACATTGTTGGGTGAAAGTCGGTGAGAAAAGCTTAATTAGTTCAGACTTGGTTCAGGTGAACTCAGAAAAGATAGATATTATTAGGTGTTGACTCCTAGCGGCCCAGAGTATATAAAAGAATTATGCCGATTCTGGACAGCGTTCAGTGCGATCCCGTCGAAATTTTTCTGCATTCTTCTTAGCGTTATTAACACTTCAAACCTCCAAAATACCTTAGAACTTTCGATTCTTCCTTCCCTCTCGAAGTTAACGAAACCGAAACGTGGTTTACTTATAACTCACTGGCCATTGGATCGAAACGGTAACATTGAGAGAAAACCTAAGGCCCTTGGGAACCTTTTCAGGATAATCGTTTTGATCATAAGCATTGTGAGAGACTCATTACCCACTAAGTCGAACATAAATTAAATTATAACTCTCTTTGATAAAGACTCGAATGACAACATAAAGATAGGAGATTTGAACTTTCATATTATGTGTGATACTCCCTAACCATTTAGGTTGATAAGATTACAAAATTACGGGACTATATACTTGCGAAGTATTCACGGCTTGACCCCATTCTCATTTTTGATCGACTACCAACGGACTCACTGTTTTGACCGAGCAAAAGACTAGGATCCATCAGGATTAAGAAGGAAAATAATGAGTTGTCTACCTTGGTCAGGCGGACAATCGAAGTATCAGATTTGAGCCTACCACACTCGTTTTTCCATATTAGCCTGATCATAAAGAGCATATATACCTTAGGTAAACTTTATTGTCAAACACATAGTGCGATAATAATGATTTTGACATCTGTTTTCGAACCTCATAGGTGGAAACTTTTAAGGGGGGTAGACTATAATAAGACAAGCCATTAGAGTTACTATATATACCGTAACACGTATATAAACATTAAATCAACCGAAACTTAGGAGTATGAAATTAGAATATCTTTACCTATTTACATTAGGCAATTTCAGGGACGAAATTATTTTAAGGGCGGTAGATGGTAACGTCTTGGATTTTAACTGTTTTGGATTTCCAAAAATCCTAGAAAACCTTCGATGTGACTAACTTACGTGTCGCTTATTAACCCGTGACGTTCGAAGTGAGCCTATACATGGGTGATACTGGTAAAGAACCACACAAATTTGATTAGTCAACCGTAGAAAGCCAATGAATCCGCATAATCACTTAAGCGCCGAGTGTAACCTCCTGATTTGCTCACATAGGGCCCAAATCTAGCCGACCTATCACTGACTAATTAAAATGACTACAACAAAATGTGTTCGGTCTTTGCCCAAGTTGTGGCTTTCGGACCGTTAGATCACAGCCAAATTTGGGGCAACAACTTAGAGTAATGTCTTACACAAATCCGTATAGTCGCGGGCCCGATCAATAGTCGGCGACCGTTGAACTGAATTCTAATCCTACCCATCGATCAATGTATCCAAATGGCATGCCGATTGTGTCTATGCATAGATCATCACTTGGGTCAACTATCCTACGGTGGGTGTCGACTCCTACGCCCCATAATAGCCCCAAAGGGTAAAAACACACTCCCCCAGGGTTAGTATAGTGAAAACCCACCCCTTAAGGCCATTTACACCTAATCGAGTTGTTATAAATAGGTCATTTGGGGGACTCCTTTGCTCTCATAAGAATTTGCAAGCCTTAAGAGAGAAAGAGAAGAAGAGAGAAAGAAGAAGACAGTGAGAGTGATAGGGAGGAAAGGATCTTGGTGTTTGGTGATTTGTATCTCATCAATCAAACCCCGGAACTTACCGAATCTTTCGCCGAATCCACTATCACTTGCAACCGGAGGTAAGACTTGCATTCAACCCTTTGATTTCGTAACTTATACCTACTTTATGTGCGATTAAAGATACTTATTTCCTCTACATTAGGAATTGGTGATTTTTCCCAAAATCTCAACCCTAAGAGCTAAATATTGGAAATTCCCTCTTAAGATGTGGACTATAAATGCTTAGGTTGTGATTTATCAATACTTTTATTTCGGTTAATGATTTATGATTGTTAATGTAGAGCTTCTTGTTGTCTTAGGTATGCTTATACCCTATTTAACAAATGGATGAATTACAAGTTGTAGTGTAATGTTGTTTATGTGTTTGATGAAATGCCTAAATGATTAGTTTATCAAAATTTTCTTATCAAATGTTAACCCATATGTTACGAATGTTTGTTAACATGATTTGGATAGGAATAGGGCTACAAGAGTAGTCCAGGTAACCTGTAAACTTCCACATCTGGGGTGACCGAATTAGGTTAGCCACCTTGGGTAAATTTGAAAGATATGGGTTAGATATTGACTATCACAGTGGCTAGGCCACAAGGGGCACTCACGCGCTCCATGCCAGTTATATTAGTGTGCGCCCGTACCAATCAAAATTGCCTAAAGAGCCAGTTGACCTATTGTAGTTCACCATGTATGAGTGCAATTGCTTGAATCTAAGGTACCCCCTCACTATTATAAAGATCCACCTTTGACCATGGTATCATGATCCTAAAGACTCATGAGTAGGGCGTGGTGGTATGGGACACCGTGTCCATGCTTTCGACCTATGTTGAGGTGACAGGCCTTCCCGTAGTGACCGCGAGCACCACTTCTTACAACTTGCCTATCGTATGTATTCATCTAGAAGTGACGAACCTAGATGGATCAAGAACACGACAGTAGGACCGCTACAATCATCTAATGCCTAGTGATTCGGTTAGGATCGACGTTTTAAAGGGAGGTATCCTAGCTTCCCCAAATTAATGGATGAATATGCATAATTAATCACTCGGCTAACATGATCATGCACCACATTGCATTAGTTAGAATGTGGTGAAACAGGTGTTGGAGTTGCATATTTGAGGAATTGTTGACATGTACGAAACAGGTGGTCGGAGTCGCGTGTTGAGGGAGTGTCGATGGGTGAGGGCATGCATCATTACATAAACTCCATTCTCGCATTAAAAAGAGTAGTTAGGAAATGATTGCTTTATATTGCCTTATCATTACTGTATTGATTGACTTGATAACATGCATAACTTTTGCTTTATGGAACCACTAAGCTGATCACTCACTCCCAATCTGGGACGATGTTTTAAAATACCAACCAGACGCTAGTGTAGATGTAGGTACCATTGATGCCGATGCACTGGAGTAGTCTTTCATGGATGAGGAGGAATTCTCCTATTTCCAGCTCTCGGATGGGCCAATGTAGGCCACGTACCATTGGACAGGGAGCGATGGGCATACGAGCTTAGTTGGATGTTACATTGCAACATTTTGTTTAGTTTTTGGAACTATATATATATACATTAAACCCAGTCATGGACCCATACTCTGGAAGGAAGTTCACGATATTTTTTGTTTTTGGTTTACACATCTACTTTAATCGCATTGAACTTGGAGTATGGTACATTGTTTAGAATAGTTCTATGCATGCTTAGATGCCCAATATGAAAGAAATCAGGATATTGTCTTCTATAACACATATGTGATGTTCGGAATCTTGGGAGTCGAGCTTACTTGACTCTCGAAATTCAGGGTGTTACACTAACAGTCGTTGTATCTTCACTTATCTGATGTGGTTATATACAAATAGTAATTATTTTCCTAATATGTTCCAGTATTAATACAAATGGTTTGACGTTGTTGATAATATTTCGTAATGTTCATATGAGTAAAAAGATGTACGTTGTTTTCAATGGTCAGCAACCCGGGATCTGTTATACGTGGGAGGAGTGCCGTCAACAGGTTAAGGGATATTCCTCAACCCACTTTCGTGGCTACAAATCGGCGTCAGAGGCATTTACTCAATGGACTGATTTTTGCGAGGTTTCAGCTCATCAGAATGCAACAGTGGCCGAATTGGAAGAGGATTTTGAGAACTTAGGATTGACGCATGGACCACGTTGCATTGTCAGTTGTGGCAATGATCCTATAGGGAGCTCCAGATCAACATCATATTACTGTCATTACAATGCTAGCCACGAGACACAGGGAGATGACGTTGAAGAAATGCCGCATGCACTGGAGGCCTTGATACGGATAATATTCGGTTGCTTGATTTTTATCCTCGCCATTCATCTCTTCTCGTGGCTATACAAGCTGGTTTTTGTTTCATTTTTTTTTTGGACGTTTTGGGATATGTTTTAGACAATGCTTTACATAGGTTCTGTAGTGTCATGGACTATGAAAACATATGTTATTACATGTTTTGGATAAGGATTTGCTGTTATATCTTACATAAGACTTACAGTGGTAGTATGAACCCTTCTTCAAATATAAATGAGGATAGATTTCTGTAAAAGGTCATTATTGCACTCATAGAAGACCTCACTTAACAGTTGGTTGCTTTGAATTGATTCAAAGCCTGTAACCTTCATCGTCTCCGGGCAGATAACATCTTCTCCACTAGAAATCATGCAAATGACAACAGTCATGGGGTCGAGCGACTCAAGCCCCACTACAATAGACATGTCAAATCTTGAATGTTATTCTTCTGTTTAATACTGTGTCAATATCCTCTGATCCACCAAACACACTCACAACCCCACACCATTAGAACAATCCTAGCAAATCTACCCATGGTGCATTCCAGATGTTTAACTCATAATTAGAGGCAAACTGGATGAGAGCTTATAAAAAAAATCAGCATTAACCAGAGAAAGAAATCGAAGTTCTACGAATTCACTTGGTTAATATCATGAACAACAACTTGTATCCAACAGGTAAGTCAAGCTTAAAATTTTAGTTGATTTAATAAAATACCACCCACATTTAAACCACCAACTGATTAGAAGAGAGTCCGATCCTTAGCATCTTCTTGTATCAAGTGTTAGAACTCGGTGAAAAACCCCGAATGATGATCCTTAATATTGATCACGGAGCTGTAACTTTACGAGTTATTAGTTATTCAAACCAGGTAGCATGGATGATTAAATATGGATGAATGGCGTGGATGAAAGATGTATAGAAATTGGGGCCGAGAACACATTGACCAGTGACCGGTGGTCACTGTGAGCAACGGTCAACAATCTTACTTTTTTTGGAATTGCAATGCAAATCAAACATCATTTGTAGTTGTATTAGAGGTGAGGTGGTGGACACTATAACATCCTTTTCGATTTGACATGTCTATTACACCATTGAACCAAACACACAGCTGGTGATTTTATCTCTAGTACACCGTATTTTTTATATTAAACAAACATGCAGCAATAGTCAACGGAAGTAGTACCAATCATTACAATTACATGTAATAAGTAATTATTACTTCTTTACATCCAAATATGATGTAATTTGGAAAACCAAACAAGCCCTTATTGGCGAAAGGCTTTAAGCCTTTGTGAAAGCCAAGCCACATGCTGTTTCTACCTTATCAATACTCAAGAAAGATCATAATAGAGAATGGTTGTCAATAGTCATGCCAACTAAAGCTTTGGGCACACTTCCCGAATGTATCCCAATTAATCAAGATGTTCTGGCTCAAAAGTCAACCTAGTGCACTCATTAGGCGGGCCCTGATTTTAAAATAGGTGGATTGTTTAAAAGCTTCTAGTAATGTTTTTCAGCTATACATTTTTAATTAATTTACCAACTAAATTCTTAAGTTAATACATGGAGACAGTGAGGCAATCTTTTTTTTGTTCATCTGTGTTTATGAAACATATTAGACTTTGTATACCTAACTTTTTCATAAACAATTTAAGAGACCAACCTTTCTTTCACTGGGCGCGGTTTGGGTGATTCCCTAATTGTAGCCCTACTGTGATGTATGTGCATTACATCTATACCATCCATCCATTTTGATAGCTCATTTTAAGGAATGATCTCAAAAATGAAGCTGATCAAAATCTTAGGTGGACCATAGCAAAGGTAATAGTTGTGATTGAATCCTCACCATTAAAGACTTCATGGGGGGTCTTCGGAATGTTTATTTTCCATCCAACCTATTGATAAGGTCACAAAGACTTGGATGAAGAGACCACACAAATATCAGTTTGACCCAAAACTTTTGTGCCCCACTAAAATCTTTTAATAGTCGATTACCACTGTTTCATGTACTATGGTCCACCCGAGATTTGGATCTGCTTCATTTTTTGGATCATGCAATAACATAAGTTTTCAAAATTGATGGACGGTGTGGATATAAGGCACATACATAACAGTGACCCCACGGTTAAGGATCCCACCTACCTTGGTTGTCAAGCCCATGTCCTAGTGTCCGTTCCGTTCCATAGGGTTCCGAGGGTCCTTCCGGTCGAATTCCGGGACTCTCGACCTAAGTCACACCCTATAATCCCGAGCCGTCTCAACCCGAGACCTATGCCACTGCGACCACGCCATCGCCGCGGTTCCAATGCCGTGTCTCGTGCGCCAATCCGACGTCTAGATCATGAGATGTGGGTCGTGCATGATTCCGGCCATTAATCACGTAATTGTGGGACCCACCTAACCCATAATACATCTTCCTAGGTTATTATGAGGATGACCTCATGACCTACCTACCCTAGCCACCCTAGATACCCTAGCTATCCTAGCCACCCTACCCCCCTAGCCCATTATTATTTTCTTCCCCATGTCTTACAACATCATCATTGCCTAGTTAAGAGAGCTAGGCAATCATTTCTCTCTCTCCTTCATCTCCCTCTTTGCCTCCATTCTCTCCATTTCTCCATTGCAAGAGAGAAGAGAAGCTCCCAAAAAAATAATTCTAGCTCCATTCACCCATTCTTCCCATCAATCAGACCATCAAAACTTCATCTCAACCCTTCAACCTTGCTCCCTTGAAGCATTGGAAGCCATTGGTGGTGGTAGAAGCCCAAGATTTGAAGGTGGGTGCTTGTTTATGATTAGATCCTTCCATCCTTTCATTTATTTTTAGTTTTCATTGCATGGGACCATGTAGGACCCACCAATCAATGGTGGAGATCCCACTTGGACTGTTGGATGTGGCCGATGGCCCATCCTTAATGTATGCATGATCCATGATGGGTCCATTCTCCATGGACCCCATCATGATGTTTTCTTTTTTAATCCATGCCTTTAAGGGTCATCTAGACCCCTCATTTACACTCAAATTTTTATTTTGATTATAATGGGCCCATGCATGTATGGGACCCATCTTGATGTATGCATGTACATGGAGGAGCTCATAGTGGTGGAGCCCCTCCCATCTCCATCGTTTCTCTCTCTCTTTCTCTCTCTCTCTCTCTCTCTCTCTCTCTCTCTTTTGTTTTATATGGTAATAATGATGATGAGGTGTGTCGCCCACCTGATGTGTGTGTGTGACCCACCATGATATGTTATATCCATGTCGTCTACCTATGGGGCCCACCTTGCTGGACTATCCAGTAGATGGGCTTGCTGCCTGTTTGTCTGGACGGGCCTAAATGAAGGTGAAAATACAAATATCAGCTTGATATTACAAGCTGGTGGGTCTCACATGTGTGGACCCACCTTCATGTATGTGGTATACCCACACTGTCCATCCAGAAGGTGGGTCCCAGCAGGAGTTGATGTCAGCAAGTTCTGGACCAGCATGAGGTATGTGTTATATCGTCCATCCATCAGGCATGGGACCCACCCACACGTGTGACACGTGTGGGCAGGTGGGACCCACCTTAATGCGTGTATTCTGTATCCACGCCGTCCCTCTATTGGTGTGGGGCGCACATGATGTATGTGTTCATACACACCGTCCAATCGTTTTCGGCATGGGGCCCACCCCACATGTGTGGTACGTGTGGGATGGGACCCACCTTGGTGTATTTATTTTATATCCATTCCGTCCATCTGTCCTAGACGATGGACCCCACTGAGATGCATGTGCCTCTCCACACTGTCAGTCTAGACGTTTGGGGCACCCCATGATGTATGTGTTTCACCTATGTCGTTCGTCCATTTGTACTGGACGTGGGACTTACCCACACGTGTGGGTAGGTGGGACCCACCTTGATGCATTTATTCTATATCCACACCGTCCATCTGTCCAGGATGGTGGGACCCCCTTGCAACGTATGTGTGTGCTGTGTGGCGCACACCTTGATGTGTGTATTTGTTCACCTTGCCGCCCATCTGTTTTCTGAGGAGAGGCCCACCTTAATGTATGCATTGTACATCAGTACCGTCCATCTGGACGTACCGTGGGATGCACCGTGATGTATATATTGTATATCTATACCATCCATTTGTGCGGCCCGCCATGATGTATGTTTTATATATCTATGCCGCCATTTGTGCGGCCCGCCGTGATGTATGATTCAGGCTGTCCATCCGTTTTTCCTGGGTTATGGGCTGCCCCATTAGGCCCACCTTGTGATGCAATAAGCCCACCTTGATGTATGTATTGCTAGCTCTCTATTCATCCCTTGCGCCTAGCCCATGAGCCCTTGTGTGAGGCCCAAAATGATGCATTTGTGGCACTTATGTGAGGCCCATTGTGATGTACTTATGACTCATTGATGAGGCCCAATGTGATGTATATGAGTCCCATATGTGAGACCCAATCTAATGTGTATGAGGCCCATGAGTGAGGCCCAATGAGATGTATATGAGGCCCATATAATGAGGTCCGATGTGATGTATATGTAGCCCATGTGTGAGGCCCGAAGTGATGTATATGGGGCCCATGAGTGAAGCCCAATGTGATGCATATTAGACCCTTGAGGGAGGCCCATTGTGATGTATATTAAGCCCTTGTGTGAGGCCCATTATATTGTGTATGAGGCCGTTGTGTGAGGCCATGGGCCCACTATATGTTAGGCTCTATGTGGGCCACTCTTTGGGAGAAATGTTGGTTAAATATCCACATGGATTGGCAATGATGGTTAAATGTCCATATTGTGACCTTCCCTTAGGCCTTATTAGGCCCATTCTCATCATTCTCTAAGTGGGTTGACCCAAATCGATAGGCCCCATTGATATTGCATGACCCATCTATTCTTTTGGGCTAACCCAAAATGTTGGGCCCCCATTGGTTGCTTGTAGGATTGTAGGTAGGCCACGTAGGCCCAACCTTGATATGAGGAGACTTCATCCTCGCCCTAGATGGAGGAATCTGTGCTATCGAAATTAGTATATCCACAGTCAAGGAATGATCCTCCATGTTATAGATCTGTTGTCCATCTATGGACCCCGCCTTGTACATATAGGCTGATTATCGATGCCGATTATCGCTGCCAATTATGAGTAGGCGATAGCATAGTATCATGATAAATGCCCATACGCACCATTTGCATGGTTGTTATGAGATATGATTGACCATTGCATATGTCATTGGGCAGGTTGTTTATGAGACTCCCTGATAGGCGGAGTTGTCCCACATGAGCGCACAGTATGCGCAGGATTGATGCGTGATTGGACTGCGTGACTCATGCATCTTGCATTGGTTTTTATGATTACTGTATACCCTAGCGACATCAGGGTTGTAGCCTCCGCAGATTTAGTGTGGATGGCAGGATACCGAAAATACTGTTTAAGCACGGGGACGCGTAGGATGTCCCAGGGTGAAAGTCCCCAAACCCTTATGCTATCATGGAGGATGCTCCAATGCCTAAATCGAGTGGATGTATGAGTGCATGAGGGCCGATACCAGGAGGCCGTGTCTCCCACCATATCGTAGTCGGTTGGAAGGGGGTGTGGCCTTACCCGCCCGAGGGTAGGGGGCAATGCTAAGATAAGTCTGATCAGCTCGTAAATGGGTTCTCTACTGACGTGCCGGGTAGATATTGGCTAACTGCTAGTCAGGCAAGTAGTGAGGTCTCTTCCGCTTGCACGGTTGCGCATCCAGTGTAGGAAAATAATGTGATGTAAGTGTATTAGACCCCGATAATATTCTAGAGATGAGTTATATTATGATGAGGATCCAAAAGAGGATTGGTATGCTTGAGTTGCATTTCGCATCGCATGGCCTTGGTGTAGCCAATAGCATTCATGCCTTGCATCACATAGCCTTCGTACGACCGTTAGCATTCATAGATTCACCAGCATATTCCGCATTACTCTGATATTGCATTCTAAGTACGCTTATATTACGCACACACTTTCACCACCCTCTAAGCTTCCTATAAGCTTATGTACAATAGATGCGTGCAGGTAACATGAGGACACAGTCGTAGCTGAGCAGGAGCAGGAGCGTGTGATTGCTTGCCTCCAAGTGTAGAGGTTCGTAAGTAATATCCTGTGAATATAGGGTCGATCTCACAGGGAGATGAATTGCAAGAAGGAAAAAATCAAATGCAAAACAAACTAAGTAATAAAAACTAAACTGATGATTTGATTTTGGGAGTTTTGAATGGATGTAATTCAACTGAATTAAAACAACACCCAAGCTTTGAAACATAGTCTACACCAACCAATATATAAAGAAATCCAAAAGAAGATTGAAATGGGCCCATAAAATCAATACCCCAACAATAAAAAATCTCTAATGGTAAAATTAGGGATAAAGACATCATGTTGCGCCGGGACACTCTTCTTAACCTTTGACATCTATCACAAGCAACACAGAAAGCATGAGTGTCTTTAAACATGGTAAACCAGTAAAAACCACACTGCAGGATTTTTGCAGTGGTTTTCTTAACAGAAAAATGACCACCACATGCTTCCATGTGGCCAAAATAAATAACATTCTGAACTTCATCATCTGGGACACAATGTTTAAAAATCTGATCAATCCCATATTTATATAAATACAGGTCATCTCAAAAGAAGTTCCTAACCTTGGTTTCAAAATGCTTCCTATCTTTTGACTTCCAATGATATGGCATTTTTTCCATTACAAGATAGTTCACTATATCAGCATACCAAGTTAATTTGGAGATCGTAAATAACTCTTCATCAGGGAAGGTGTCCTGGATATGCATCTCCTCAGTAGAATCATTTAACACCAATTTGGAAAGGTGATCGGCCACTACGTTTTCTACTCTTTTTTTAATCTTTTATCTCTAAGTTAAATTCTTGGAGTAGGATGATCCATCTCAAAAGTCTCAACTTTGCATCCTTCTTAGATATCAAATATTTCAAAGCCGAGTGGTCTTTGAAAATGACCACTTTGGATCCTAGCAAGTAGGACCTAAACTTACCAAAGCAAAAACTACTGCAAGTAGCTCTTTTTCAATTGTTGAGTAGTTCACTTGGGCCGAGTTTAGAGTTACTTGCATAGTGAATAACATAGGGCCGTTTATCTTTCCTTTGGTCCAAAACAGCCCCTAGGGCATAATCACTTGCATCGCATATTAGTTCAAAAGGAAGTGTCCAATCTGGTGGACGCATGATAGGTGCAGTGAAAAGGGATGATTTAATTTTATTAAAGGCACTTGCACACTCATCTGTCCACTTAAATGGACTCCTTTTGAAGAAGATTAGTCAAGGGTCTAGTAATGGAACGAAAGTCCTTGATGAATCTTCTATAAAAGCCAGCATGCCCTAGAAGTGATCTAATATCTATAACAGTTCAGGGAATAGGTAGATTAACAATTATGTCGAGTTTTGAACGATCTACCTCGATTCCATTTTTGGAGATAACATGACCCAAAATAATTTTCTTTTGAACTATGAAATGATATTTCTCCCAATTTAAGACAAGGTGTTTCTCTTCACACCTAGATAAGACAAGATATAAATTGTTAAGGCATTCCTCAAAACTACTCCCAAATACAGAGAAGTCATCCATGAAAACCTCAAGAAACTTCCCAACCATATTTGAAAAAATAATTAACATACACCGTTGAAAAGTTGTCGTGGCGTTAAACAATCCAAATGACATCTATTTGAAAGAAAATGTACCAATGGACAAGTGAACGTGGTTTTCTCTTGTTCTTGCAGGGCTATCTCTATTTGGTTATATCCAGAATATCCATCAAGAAAACTATAGAAGGAGTGACATGCTACCCTCTTTAAAACTTGATCAATGAATGGTAGAGGGAAATGGTTTTTTTTTTTGTGACCTAGTTCAATTTTCTATAGTCAATGAAAACACGCCAACCAGTGGTGACACGTGTTGGTATGAGTTCATTATTAGAATTCTGCACAATAGTTATTCCAGATTTCTTTGGGACTACTTGAGTTAGACTCACCCAAACACTATCGGATATTGGGTAGATGATTCCCACATCTAATAATTTGATCACCTCATTTTTTACAACTTCCATCATGTTTGGATTGAGACGCCTTTGAGGTCGTCTAATTGGTTTAGCATCCTCATCGAGGTGGATCCGATGGATGCATATGGAAGGGCTTATTCCCTTGATGTCAGAAATGGTCCAGCCCAAGGCTCCTTTATGGTCCCTTAGAACATTCAACAATTTAATCTCTTGATCCTTGTCTAAAAATGAAGAGATCACCACAGGATATGTTTTACTTTTACCTAAGTACACATACTTAAGCTCATTTGGTAGTGGTTTTAAATCAAGCTTTGGAACATTGGTTGGTAATGGCAGAGGTTGCGAGTCTTCGATAGATAGGATTTGAGTGCGTGGTCTCCATTGGTACATAACAATGTCCTGGGTGGTCGTGATCTCATTATCATCACAAATTTTAGCAAGCACTTTTTCTAAATTAGAATTTTTCAAGTTCTCAAAGACTTGAATCAATTCCTTAGTCAAACTAAGTTTCAATTCCTCTTCTTCTATCAAGCAGTCCATGAAATTCATCTCATGAATTTCATTATTATCAATGAGCTGCTTACATAGATTGAAAATATTTAGCTCTAGAGTCATGTTACCAAAAGACAAGTTCATCATTCCATTCCTGCAATTTATGATTGCATTTGAAGTTGCTAGGAATGGGTGGCCAAAAATGATGGGAACTTCAGCGCTAACATTTATACATGGTTCAGTGTCTAGTACGATAAAATTCACGGGGAAGTAGAATTTCTTCACTTAGACTAGCACGTCCTCTAAAATTCCCCTCGGTACCTTAATTGAGCGGTCAGCGAGTTGGAGTGTAATCGTGGTTGGTTTAAGCTCGCCTAACCCCATTTGTTTGTAAACCGAATAAGGTACTAAGTTGACACCTGCACCCAAATCTAGCAAAGCATGCTCAATTTAGAAATTTTCAATAATACAAGGAATAGTGGGACTTCCCGGGTCTTTGTATTTGGGTATGGCCCTTTGTTGAATGATAGTGCTCACTTTCTCCCGAGTTGTTAAAAAAGAAAACTCGTCCTCGAGTTACCAAGTGACTTGGTTCATGATTCTGAGATAACTTTTGATGCCGATGTTTATTAGCCATTTTCTTGTACTTGACATTAGGCTCTTAAGTTGAAACAATACACATAGTCATGCTCTCCTTAACTTGGCTAGTATGGGTTAGCTCCTTCACTTCTGCCTTCAAGATCTCATGGGACGGAATTAGCGCATCCGTAATACAGTTGAGGGTTGTCTGTACCCCTTGCATGGTCAACTGACTCTCCCAATGAAAAACTTCCATTCTTTCCGAAAGATAATGAATCCCTGAATCACCGCTCAAAGGATTTTTGTTCATACCTTCATTGTTTGCCATCAGCCCGAGGAAGTCTTCGCTCTAATATCAATTGATGCAGGGATGAATGATGAGGTCGATCACCATCTTCCTCAAGGATAACTACTCCGAATCCACAGAGACTTCTCGAATCCACGAGGAAAGAAAACAAGAAAATAGAAATAAATTCTAATAAATTTGAAATTTAATTGATTGATTAAAATAAATGAGTTCATAACCCTTTAAATAGGGATACCAAGCAATATGAGAGAAATCAGAAGCAAACTATAACTAAAACTCCCTAAAATTCGTAACCTACTATAAATAGTAAATTTACTTTTTATAGTAATTGTCCTATGTGGCTTAACCACTTTATTCTCCTAATTATTCTAAGCACTTTTCATGTTGGACACAACTCCTAAAGCCCAATGGATGAAGAGTTATAATCAAACTAAGACTTACTATTTATAGCAAAAACGGAACTAAACATTGAATTCGGCCATCGATACGATAGAATCTTGCAAAGTCAGCGTGGGCAACCCGGCTATAGTAGCTCGTCCTACCCCAAAATCATATATGGTACGTCGAGTAACTCATTCCGGTTTGCAGGATATGCCCTTTTTAAGGTTTTGATGGACTTGATGACTTCTGCTTATGATCGGGCCTTCTCTGGTCCATCTTAGACATGAAAGTGTCTGCGACCCCGCTCTACATCAGTTTTTGAGATTTAAAATGTGCTCATAAAGCAGGCTACAAGTTAACAATTTCAGCTTATTAATTCCAGGCCATGTACTTGAATGCAGGCTGTTAATCCATTTCCTTTACCTATCAATTTCTTTGCTGTATGTTGTTCACTGTATGAGTGAATCAGTGAACTGGTCTAACTTTGGCCCAAGAAGCCCAAGTGGTGGGGTCCACATAATGTCAGGTTTCGAGGTTACATGACCGCACATGTGGGATGCCATTGCACTAGCATGTGCATTAATTTATGCAAATGCACAACGGAAATACTCTCTTATTAGAATCTCACATCATGAGCATGAGTGATGTGAGGGCCACCATTTACATGCATGACATACCGTGAGATGCGGGTGCATTAATCATGGGCCCACCGGGATCATATCCTAGTCCAAATATTAGGCCGATCAAATATACATGTACCATCATCATTATCTAAGTCTTATTCCAATTAATTGGGCCAGCTATGTGAATCCATTTCTGCAGTTCCACTCCCTCTAAGGCCATAACTTCATGAGGTAGACCAAATGTCAACAAGTCTTTTAATTAAATATATGTATGTATTAAAAATAAATGGAATAACATCACCAGCAGCCCACTCAAAATTCATGTGAGACACGTCACGAGGGGATGGGCCTTGTCGGCATGTATATGTGGCTTGGATGGTGTACATGTGTAGTATGTTGCAACATTGGATGTGCCATGGATCGTACAGACAAACAATCTCGCATGGTATTTTGCAATGCTCCGGCCAGAAGATCGAGCTGTAGAGCGAGGTAGGAACCACTATGGGCCTTAACATGGATGTCCCATGCACCAAAAGTCCTAAGACTGGAAGATTGCTAACAGTTCAATAGGTGCTCAACGCTAGTCGGTTAAAAAAGAAGAAATCAACAACTAAAATGCTAGATGTATTCCAGTATAGTCTATGGGCCACCCACAGTGATGCCATTGTATCAGCCGTTTGGATCACCGAAACATGTGTAACAATCCCTACAAAACAAAGCATGGATATTTTTACCACGAAATTTTACTAAATAATTCTACAAAACAAAAGCATGGATATTTTTTACCACGAAATTTTACTAAATAATTATTCGACTTCTTTAAAGTCCCAAAAGGTGCTTCTCAAGAATGAAATGGCAAAATGTCATTTTAAAATTTTTTTTTTTTTTTTTTTTTTTCATTTCTAAACAGAGGTATACTTGAGCTTTGTGTGGTCCACATGGTGAGTACTAACATCCAACCCATCCAACAGGCTTATCGTTGTGATCAGATCAAATAAACCGAAACTCAGGCCAATCCAACTATCGGGGTGCCACACCATAAGAAAATTTATACCACCCAAAACCACCAAATCATGTCTGGCCCACGTGATTATTAGATTAGAATGGAATTTGGACGTTTGATCATCATGGTGGCATGGCCCTCTTGGATGAGTTTGTGTACAGACCATGTAGCAACACAATGCTCCCCTTCATCACCTTTTATAAAAATAAAAATTATTTAAAAAAAAAAAAAAAAAAAAAAGGACAGATGAAAGCCTTTTTATCACTCAACTCCTCAAGAAGCACGGCCAAAGACCTAAAATTGGTCGAAGCAGTGTTTGGTAAACATATAATTCTTTAAGAGCCTGTTTGGATACAAAGAATAAGAAATGTGCGACTGGATATCCCAATGGAGTCCTGTAAATGGAGAATTGCTGAATCCAACAATAGTTCCGGTGATTGGTTTAGGGTGTAGTTTTCATGAAAATGTTAAATAGTCATTTGTCAAGGAGCAGGGGCTCTTTCCTAAACTTAGGAATCAACATTTGAGTGAATCCAACGATAGTTCTGTTGCTTGGTTTAGAGTGTAGTTCTCATGAAAAATGTTAGCAAGTCATTTGTCGAAGGGCAAGGGCTCTTTCGTAAATTTGGGAATCAACATTTGACTAATCTTGTGATAGAAACCCAAGAAGCATATATCACAACCTTTTGACCCCACACTTCTTGCAGAGATAGATGACGCGTATTACCTAATAGCCAGTCTCATGGAACGCGGATTACGGCCTACCGCCACCGTCTCCAGCAGCGAACGGGCAGGAAATCTGAGTGGCCACCGTGATGTATGCGTATTATCCACACCGTCCATCCATTTTTCTGTGGAATTTTCTAAGACGGGGCCAAAAGTTAAGAAATTTCAAGGCTCAAGTGGACCACACAACAGGAACCAACGGTTATAATGATGCTTACTGTTGAAACTTTCCTATGGCCCACCGTGATGTTTATTTACTATCCATTCTATGAATAAAGTTACATAGACCTGGAATAAGGGAAAACACAAGTATCAGATCGATCTAAAACTTAGGTGGCACCAAAGAAGTTTTCAATAGTAATATTTTAATCCCGATTTTGTGATCCACTCGTGTCTTGGATCTACCTCAGTTTTCGGTTTATATCTGAAATGATACGAAAAAAATGGATAAATCGGTGTAGATAAAAGCAATACATCACGGTGGATCCTCGTAGCCCCTGCCTGAGTTCAAGAGGGCAAGGTAGGATGCAATCCACGTTCGGCTCGGGAATACGAGCCACTGTAATGTATATATTTTATACATGCTGTCCAGCCGTTTTGTCAGCTCATTTTACGGAATAACCCCATAAATGGGACGGGGTTTCTGCGAAAGCCTATAGCACCAAGTTACTTCACAAGGATGTGGGGTAGGGCCCACCCTGATGTTTATGAGAAATCTACCCTGTCCATTCATTTTTCTAGCTTATTTTAGGGCATGCCATGAAAAATGAAGTGGACCCAAAACTCAAGTGGGTCACACAATAGAGAAAATTGGGAAAAGAAATTCCTACCATTGAAACCTCCTTGGGTTCCACATTAATGTTTATATGCCATCCAAACCGTTTATG
Source organism: Magnolia officinalis (assembly GCA_021015155.1). Lineage (NCBI taxonomy): Eukaryota > Viridiplantae > Streptophyta > Magnoliopsida > Magnoliales > Magnoliaceae > Magnolia > Magnolia officinalis. Next base: position 40,566,198 of record JAJHSJ010000017.1, on the reverse strand, counting down.
AGCTCAATCCCATTGGGATGAAGTGAAAAGACTATAAAAAGCCTGTTACAAAACTTTTATGGCCATAAGATTGTTTCAGCGGTGCCCACTGGATCCCATCTGTTTCCTTTCCTGTAGCCCACTTGAGCTTTGGATCCACTTCATTTTTTGTTGCATGTCCTAAAATGAGTTGGAAAAATGGATTGACGGGTGGAAACATTGCAATGAACCCCACCTAATATCCTTGCACTGGAACTTCCTGCAAGGGACTTTCGTAGGAAATCCGTGTCCCCAAAAATATGGTCCATCTAAATCTCACGTGGACCACACCACAGAAACAGTGGGGAGAAGGACGTCCACGGTTGAGAACTTCATAGGCCAGCCATGAAGTTTATTTCCCATCCATCATGTTCATAAGGCCACACATAGACTAGGACGAAGGGAAAACAGAAATATCAGCTTGATCTAAACCTTCCATTGCCCCCAAAATTTTTCATTCAATGCCTATTGTTTCTAGGATGTGGTCCACTTGAGCTTCAGATCTACTCTATTTTTGAGTTCATACCCTAAAATAAACCAGCAAATAGATTAACAATGTGGATAAAATACATACTTCACAGAGGGTCCCAAAGATCTTGGTGTCTAGGATATCCATGGAGACTAGGTCCGCATACTATCAGCGTTAGAGAGAGACTTGAAATGTGGTAAATGAGGAAGGAAAAAAGAAGGGAGTTCCAAAAATGGATTTTATATTCTTTACTTTCTCTCTTTAGATAAGTATGCGTGTAGGATAGCGAGATTGGTAGAAGATTAAAAAATGATTTTAAAAAAAACGCTAGTGAGGCTGATGAGGAATTTTCTATAATAGGTTCTATTGTAACCAAAACAAGTGACGTTGGCCTGAAATTCCCAGGGAGCGATGATAAAAACCACATTAAGAAAAAAAAAAAAAACCAACTCATTCCAATACATTGCCACATCATGCAACAGCGGTGCGTTTCCAATATGATGACATACATTCCCAACAAATGAAAATATATTCCGTGCCTCCATGTCACTCTGAATACATAGCATATATGGATAAAATCGAAACCGCCCACTTCATGATTCCAATAGTTATTGGGCCATGGTAAAAAAATCACAATTTTTAGATAGTTTTAGCCCTTTACTTGGTAGAATATATACAAACACTAGAAGATAAAAATGAGCAACGGTTCCTATCAAGTGAGAAAATGACTATTTATTGGATAGTTAGGATAGTCTGATCAAAGAAATATTATGGTAACAGACAATCAATGGATGAGTCGACAAGATGTATGGTTCAGATCATCATATACATGTGCCATGTATGTGATACACAATGTGGAGGCACGAAAACGCCATGTCTCCATAGGCAGGTATACCATTCTCAAGCTGGACTCATGAAAAACATGACAACGTTGAAGTGTCTTAAAAGGGATCTTATTGAATTGATTTTAGATAGCATTCCCAAGTATTTATAACTCTTTTAACCTTCAGCTCTATTTATTTTCATTTAGGGCCCATTTGGATATTACCAAATCAGTTAATTATTAACTTATGTTTAATAATTAAGTTATATTTTTTAATTAAATTAATTTGGTAAGCATTAACGTAAAAGTACATGATGCGCCAAAGCCTATTTATCTTTAATTTTTTTTTGAAAGCTTTTTAACTTGTGACTTGTCTCACGGTACGTGTCAAAGGAGGCTTTGTCTCATGTTCCATATCAAGGGAGGCCCCACATGGTGGACTGTCCAATTTGGATGGACCACATAAAAGGTGGGCTCCTCATGATGGATAAGACCATATTAATATGGGCCCAGAGATGCATGATCCACATCAAGGTTGGCCCCATAATAATAAAAATCCTGCAACCAAAGTTGGGTAGTAAGATGGATGACCCACTTCAAAGTTGAGACCTACATGATGGACGGTCTACAACAAAGTTGGGATCCACATGATGGGCATTAGACGTTGAAGCTGGCCCGCACATGATGGATGACCCATATTGAGGTGGCCCCATACAATGGACGGTACACGTCAAAGGTCAAATCCTAATGATAAATGACGCGCATCCAACACAAGCTTTACATGATGGACAATGCACATTGAAGGCATGACCCATATGATGGATAGTCCACATCAAAGGTTGGCTTCATATGATGGAAACTAATAATGGTGGGCCCCACATGATACGTGGTCCACATCAAAGTTGGGACCTACATGTTGGACAGTCCATATCAAAGGTCTGCCCTAATTATGAGTGACCCCATATCCAAGGTAGCCAGTCATTGCATGATGGACAACCCACATCAAAGGTAGAGCCCACATGATGGACGGTCCACATTAAAGACGGGCCCCACATTACAGACACTAACATTGATAATGGGCCCTACTTGATGGATGACCAACATCAAAGGGGGCCTTACATAATGAATGATGCATATTAAAAGTTGGGCCATAATAATGAATAGCCTGCACCAACATCAAAGGTGGGGCTCATACAATGAATGGTCCACATCAAAGGTTATAAGCCCCATATGATGGATGACGGATGTGAGGGATAGCAAACAAACTTGATGGATAATTGCTTATTATATTGAAAATCTAATATACTTTCTACTTTTAGATTGATAAGTATATTCATTGCTAAACATACTTATCCACTAAATAAGTAGAAACTAAGTTAAGCTATTTATGACATAAGTAGCTTATCCAAAATAACTTATGATCCAAAGGCCCACTTAAGGACACGTTTGGATTCAAAGTTTTTAGATTTCTCTCCTTTTTTCTCCCAAAACTCACAAAAGAAAATAAAGAATCAGACATTTTATTTGATGAAAAAGTAATAATTCAAAACATTGGATCAAATGGGCAATAAATCAATTCTTACTTGTCCACACAATGGAGAAATGTTCACATACAACACTTTCTTCCTTCTAAATCTGTAACTTGTGTAGAACATCAAGCCATGGAAAATGTGGGTGCCATAAAGATCACAAGAGGCAAAACCCAGAATGATCCACCTTTTATTATTATTATTACCCCTACACACTCACGCACTAGTGGGATTTCACCACCTATGGATACTTGAACCCTTGACCGGGTGTTGAAACTCCTGAGTCTACCACCCGAGCAAGAGTAAGGATGCAATGATCCACTCATGAGTCAATCAACATCATTTAAAAAATTGACGGACCACAGATGGTCTAACTCAATGCATGTAAGTGGCCCGCCTAATAAATAAATCGATCCTATCTTCTCCCCAATTGATCTTTCTGACACGGAACACAAATTCCACAGGTTGGATGTGGCACAACACATTGAATGGAAAGAAAGCGCACTATTTAAGAATTCACGTGTCTATATGGACCATGGCACAAACCAGGCCCGACATGGTGCTATGGGCCATGGGAGAGTGACCATGTCATGCCCAAAATACATTGTGCATCTTAACCCAATGTACTATCACCCCATGTCTACCTACCCCTCCATCAAAAGAAAATAAATTTTATTTGTGAAAAAATAAAATAAAAAAGAAGATGGAAAGAAAAGAAAATCCAACTCTTCTGGTAACTTTAGCAAGCATGGCAAGGGAAGAAGCAAACCAAGAAAAGAAGGCTGAAAAGAGGCCATGACCACATGCATGCAAGATTCAAGTGCTAACATGAAAATCATAAATTGTCCTACCATGATAACCCATGTACAAGCCTAGCCATTTAGTGGTTCATGCATCCCTAATACACATGACCTAGCAATCCCATGCCAGTTGCTCCATTGAACCGCCATTGTTGTATATCCCACAGGGCATCAACGTCGACTCCATGAATTCGAGGTCGAAATTCGATCTGTTGTATGAGCTTTCCATGTCAGGTGCCTTCTCTTCAATGCTCTCATCAAAATCCATCTCATAGATCTTGGTTGCTTGCTGCTGCTGCTGCTGATGCTGTGGTTGTTGCTGTTGTTGTTTTTGTTGTTGTTGTTGTTGAGGTTGATCTATTGCATGTGGTCTTTGGACTTCCAAGGGTTCAATACCGGTACCCCACAAGTTCTGATCATCTGTATAACCAAACCCAAGTGGATTGAATGATGAAGAGATGGGTGTACTACCTATGGGAGATGTATTATTAGTGAAATCTATTGAAGCATGAGAGTTTGGTGGGTCTTTGGAACTCCACAAAAGAGTTGAATTAGGATTGGTGGGCCTCATGTCATCAAATTGATAAGTGGTAGGGACGGGGATACTATCATTGAATGGAGGGTGTGGATGAGGCAATGTGAGGAAAGGTTGTGGGTTCATATCAATAGAGGCATCTCTCCTTGGTTCTCCCACTTTCATGTGGGTAGTATTGATGGTGAAAGGTATAGAAGAAGCTGCAGCGGTTGAAGAATGGTGTTGGGAGGCGCTGGATGCATGGTTTTTTGTGTGGGAAGGTAGCAGGTTATGGGTCTTGGGATCCAGCCCTTGTGCAATCAGCTTCTTCTTTATGCATGAGTTCCAAAAGTTCTTCACCTCGTTGTCTGTTCTTCCTGGGAGGTGCTTTGCTATTTGAGCCCACCTGCAAAAAAAAAAAAAAAAAAAAAAAAAAAAAAGGTTATTATTATTTATTTTTTAAAAAAAGCATTTTCCTGATAAAAACATCAAAAACACCGAATGGGTATTGCATGAAATGTCTTTCTTTTTCTTAATAATAGCAATCCTCCAAATAGGATTTCCATGAAAGCCTATTTTCTGTAAAACAAAAGAGAATTTTTTAAAAAAAAAATAGATTTAAAAATCCAAGTTGGTATTGGATGAAAATCTTCCTTTGAAACAAAACAAAAGAACTACCATAGGTTGTTTTTTCCATGAAAGCCTTTTTTCTACTAAAAGGAAGAGCATTTAATAAAAATGGTGAAAACCCCATGTGGGTGTTGCATGAAAATCTCTCTCTCTCTCTCTCTCTCTCTCTCTCTCTCTCTCTCTCTCTCTCTCTATCTCTCTCTCTCTCTCTCTCTCTCTCTCTCTCTCTCTCCTCTCTCTCTCTCTCTCTCTCTCTCTCTCTCTCTCTTTCATTTTTGGGGTGGTGAGAATAAGAGCACCTGTTGCCTAGAATCCTATGCACATCAATGATGATTCTCTCTTCCTGAGCTGAAAAAGAACCTCTCTTGAGGTCAGGCCTCAAGTAATTAATCCATCTCAATCTACAGCTCTTTCCACATCTTTGCAGCCCTGAAATCCCAACTCCGTCAACAACAAGGAAAACTAAATAAAGTAGGAGAAGAAAAACAAGAAGGAAGAAAAAGGGGGAAAGAACCTGCATTTTTTGGAACAGAACTCCAACAGCTATGACCATGTGTGGTGATGTATCTAACGAGCTTCTCATCTTCTTCAGGAGACCACAATCCTCTCTTTACCTTCTGTTTGCTGCAGCAGTGGTGGCCCATCTCAACAAAAATCCCACCCTTCAACAGTAGTTTCTCTGCTGTGCTGCTGCTGCATTTATTTTGTGTCCCCTCACTCTAAATATAGATATTTAGTATACATGATTCTTCTACACACATGAGTAATGTGCGTGCGTTCTGCATGTGTGTGAGACAGAGAATTATTTGATACGCATGCACAAAGGCAATGAACACGTGGCACTCATGCAGCTCAATCCAAACCATCCAATTTTTAGGGCCCATTGTGGATCAAACAAAACTCGAAATACACATGAAATACGTATCCATAACCATCCGATCGGAGGACGTCTAAAGTGAAATTTTTATGGTCCAAATTCAATAAACAGAAATAAGTCTATGAATCATGGTCAAGATTGTTTCTTCAATGCGATCTTGGAGATTTGTGGCATCCACAGATATGGGTGACAATTCTGACGGTTTGGATTGATGTTCATGTACAATCGCTGTCCACATGCATACAGATGGAGATACTCTATCAGAGTAGCAATTTGTTCCCATGCAGGATTTAACTTGGGATGCACTCATGTATTAGGACCAGCTCTGATGAGTGCTTTGGTGGGCTTCCAAAGCCCATATCTCAGCAATTTCTCAAAATGGGATTACCCCCTTCCAATTTAAAATTCATCACATTTTCATTATATTATGATAAGGCAAGAAACATGAACCTTCATGAGGCAGCATCTTATAACAATATGAAGGGTACATTAATAGATTTATAAATGGAACAAATATTCTAGAAATACCAAAATTGTACGGATGGTTCGAGCATGCATCGCATACAATGCAAGATCAATAGATGGAACTGCATGTGCATGTAGTATGTGTCTTTGCATGTCATCATGCATGGGGAAAGAGGTTTCTAAACGAAGGAATGGGGTTGTTTTGTCGTGAGATGATGAATGATTATGGGGCCATTGAAAGGAAGGACTAATGATTTTTGAGGAGAACCGACATCATTTCTTGCATCTAAATTCAACATGCATGATCCCAGGCCATAAATAAGAGAAATGCTCCACTGCTCTAAGAGCACTGAAAGTTATAGTGCTTCTAGTTGCATGGGGACACTTAGACAGTCCAACCCATTGATCCAGACCGTTGATTAGGTCCAAGACACATTTCATAGGCTACAATACCTTACATTAATCGGACAGTACATATTAAGTAGCTGATCAATGGACTTGAATATGGACGGCCAGGATTGTTTACACAAAAATAGGTCCAACCAACAATTTCATCCAGCTATTTGTTACGGCCCATTATGGATTGCTTATTAAAGAAAAGAATCATTTTAATTAGGCAATCGTAACCATTCCATCCATGGCTTGGAGAAAGGATGGCTATAGAAAAAAATGCCAAATCAGGGATGGATTTGATTATCTGATCAATGCATTCGTTACAGTGGTCCATAAAATGTTTTCTGAACTTAATAGACCGTTCAGATTGATTCATTGAACCATCCCAACCGAACTAATTCATCTAGCAGCACTATAACTTTTATTCTGAGAGCACCGGAATATTTCTCCATAAATAAAAAAGATAAAGAAAAGTTGAATCATTTTGTAAAAAAAAAAAAAAAAACATTAATACTCTGGTTGATAGGGCACCGTGAGACTGTAGACGTGACTGAGAAATAACGTTTAAACCGTCCAAATTGAGACTCCCAATCTAAATGGATCAAAAACAGTAAAAAAAGACTGATGTGATTAGTGGGCATTTACTGGACGGTTGAAATGAAAAATATCCAATGGTCCACCGATCATAGACATGAAATGATCAAACAAACCGATTTTGGGATGATTACATCGCTACAGTAGCTCTGTAATTCATACAGCAACGCCACTGAGTAAAATTGCTGTGTGGCTACTCATCGGCCATCTCCTTCTGCGAGAGTACATAAAATATCTCCATTAGTTTCTTCTTCTTGTGGAGTACGATATTCACGCACACCCCCACGTGTACCTTAACCTCAACTTTCAAAAATATATGGACCCCACCACTGATGGTGCATGATCCAGACACCACCCTAATTCTATGAACCTAACGGTCCGATTGGTGGCCATCAAATTGAAGTTTGAAAGGAAAATGGCCAATGTGGCTAAGAGAATTTTGCTGACTAACACATCTGAAAATGTTCGCATGTACAACTATGAAATACGTATGTGAGATCTGAGCTTTCCATGAGGTTTGAAAAAATGTTCATTAAACAATTTCACTCTTCAGGTGGGCCACAACATACAAAGTAAATTTACCGTTAAAATTCTTTTTCTAACTATTCATTTTGGTTTGATATGCTGTGGCCCACCTGAGGTCTGATTACGATCGTTCGTTTAATATGATCTTTTAGTGGGCCTAAAATTTTGGGCTGCATGTTTGATACGTGTAGCGTGGATGTGCGTATGAGTGTAATCCACACATAGACTGCTAGGGTATTTCATTTCTTCACTCAACGGTTGCTTGGGATTGTCAATTTTTTGGTGTCAACATCGCGGGTCATGATTGGATATGTTTTTAATTTCATGATGATTTTTGCTTTTTCTACCATGGTCCAGAGCCGTCTTTGACTGCAGATGTGCCACATGTAGGTGAGATCTGCACCTTTCATCAAGAGGGCCCGGCCATGAAGGGGTGATTGCTCACATCCAACAGTCCCAAGACACTGTTCACATTCACATTCAATAATCCTCCGTTTGGAGGGTTAAGATCGTCCAATCAATAGCATGTTAAAGAATTAAGCAATGCAGTATAGGTCCCACTAGGTGAACAGTCCGGATCTTGTAGAAGTTCCTCATATGTTTAGATTTTGGACGTTGGACACAGAACTTCGTATCCGTGACAAATGAACGATACTCCCCTTCTGAAATCACGTGTAAAAGCACACCTCCGAAAACTACAGGCACAGTCACCATTTCCTATACGAGTGTCATTTCAAATACGCATTCATTGGTGGAAATTTCATCTCTCTGTGGATTCCCTTGTTATGTTGCGCAGAAGGATGGTAAGGCTCACGTGGGGCCCATCTCACAGAAATGCATGGTAGAAGACACGTGGGGCCCAAAAGCTAAGGCGATATCTTCCAAGCCAAAGACCCTCGTTTGAATGAGTTCGTACTCTCTCTGTCCAGGCAAGATTTAGAGTGCGTTGCAACAAACTGGGGTCCACTTGCCGAGTGGTCCAATGATCAGAACCGCCCATGTTGTGGAATCTATTTTATTCGGACCACTACAGAAACTCACACTGAAAGTGTGATTTTAATATCATTATTCGTAATTCCTTACCGTCCCTGGACGAATTTAAAACAATGAAAAGAAAATTCTCAATTGCTCGAATTAAACTATAAAAACAAAGGATAGGATAATCAATTAATGCATGATTGTGCAATAATAGCTAATTTAAGGTTTAATGAGAAAATCAATGGTTCAGATCATCAGACCATCTCTGCATGTATTGTTCAGTGTGTGGCGACGGACGCTAGTTCCTAAGTCGCGACAGAGGCAAAATTAACTCTGTTTGAATGGCAGGAAGAGGTATCCTGCGAACGGAACCGGATTAGGTGGTGCGGTGATGTGTTGGGTGCTGTGGCCCACCTTGATCTATGTGTTTTATATCGATGCCGTCCATCCGTTCTGCCAGTTCATTTTAGGGCATGGATTAAAAAAATAAGCAGCTCGGAGGCTAAAGTGGACTACACCACATGAAACAGTGGGGATAATGACCCCCACCGTTGAGACCTTCTTATGACCCACAGTAATGTTTATTTTCCATCTAACCCGTTGATAACGTTAGGCATACCTGAATGAAGTGAAACGAAAAATACTAGCTTGATCGAAAACTTACATAGTCCCGAGGAGATTTCATATTTGGGTTCATGCCTTGAAATGTACTGATAAAAAAGTAGGATAAAGGCGTGGACATAAAACACATACATTAAGGTGGGCCCCACAGAGCCCAACACATCACCGTACCATAGCTTGGGGATGCCGATTTATGCTAAGTGGGCCACTGATGTTTGTGAGAAATTCATTCTGTTCATCTGTTTTTGCGTATCATTTTAATATGAGACCAAAAAACAAATGGATCCAAAACTCAAGGGGCTCATTCCAGAGGAAATAGTAGGGTTTTAGTGACTACGGTTGAAAATTTTGTATGGTTACAAAATTTTCATTTCAGTAATATTTTTTGTGTTTTCACTTTCATCCCAGTGAGAATGACCTTATAGACGGTTTGGATGGTACTTGAACATCAAGTTGAGCGTGAAAAGTTTCAACAGTAGGAAACTCTTTCCCTAGTTTTTTCCTTTTGTATGGTCGCCTTGAGTTTTGGGTCCATTTGATTTTTAGCCTCTTGTCTTAAAATGATCCAAAAAAATTGTGATCAGTGAGAGAGATTTAAATTCAATTAATGCTCAATGTGCAAAAATTGCCAGATATGGATAGCTTGCATTCCGACTATTAAAACAAAACCACTGACATTCCCTCCGTGGGCTCTGTTGTGCCTTATCTCTGTTATTTCCTATCAGAGTCAGTCAGGCTGGAACATACATAACTTTCTGAGAGTTAAGTGGTGGATTGAAATAGTGTAGTTGAGATATGCACTGAAAACTATTTTAAGGTGATACTGTTGGCGTCTATCCAGTAATGCTACTTCATCTACAAAGCTAGGGTGGCCGACCCTAACATGGTCGAGTCCATGAGGAAGCCTGGAGAGCACAGGTGGCTTCAAAATGTCAATAACGCTGAAACAATTATGGCAACCATATGAACGTGGGGAGCATTTAAATGAATAGTTTAACGCTATAAATAGCAAGGAAATTGATAAAAAAGCATTTCATACCAACCAAATCAAACCAAATTTATCTTTTATTTATCTTGTACTCCTTAGCATTATCAGCCATTTACATTTCTTAGTGTAATCGGTAGTAGTAACCAAGTAGTTGTTAATCTTAGTTGTAATTCGAGCTGTATTTAATTCAAGTATCAAGCAAGTTCTCTCTTTAGAAGGGTGCTCTGCAATTGTTCTCAACGGTCAATTGCAAGAATTTCCTTTTTGTTTTCATTTGTATTGAAAAAGTCATTTCGTATGTAAGGTAAAGGTGTAACCCATCTTTAAAGGATTGTAAGTACTATGTTTTCTAGCTCCTATGATTGTCAAATTTTGTAGTGCCAAAACCTCTTGGATTATGTGTCTTGTGTAGCTCATTTACATATTTAACATCATGCAATTCATGTACAAGAACAAAGGTCTTTATCTCAAGAACTTTAACTGTAAGATCAAGAGATATACAAGTTCAAGTACAACATCAAGTGATAGTTCAAGCTTTCAAAGCTTCATCTATGTCAAGACAAAGTGCTTTGTTTTGCAACTCAAAGCTAAAGATGAAATACAAGTCAAGAACTTCAAGTTTAAGATTCAAAGTAAGTCAAGATATCAAGCTTCGTGTACTTCAAGATCAATTATCAACCGAAGCAAATGATGATTCAATGTTCAAATATCACTTATAAGGTATGAATGACCCTATATTGACCATAGATTAGGTCATAATGTTTACATACTTAAATTGGGTTACTATATAAGTATATATTTTTTTCTCGGCTAGTCTTAACCTATGTTCGACTAGTCTTAGTACTGGCTCGACCAGTCCAACAAATTTCTCGACCAGTCCAAGGTTTGTTTCTAATTTTTAGAATTTTTTGTTGGACCCTCGACCAGTCATGGAGACTGCTTGACCAGTCAAGTGAACAGTGCTCGACCAGTCGAGCAGGCTCGACTCAAAGTCCAACAACCAAATTGGGTCCCACACGACCAGTCGAGAGCAAGGCTCGACCGGTCGTGGAGGCCATTCGACCGGTCGTGGAAGCCATTCAACCAGTCGTGGAACGGTCTTATCTTATCGCGTCCAAAATTTCAAAAGTTTGTTGGTCCTTCGACCAGTCGATCTGACCTCTAGGCCGGTCGAGTGAACAGTTTCTATACTTATAAATAGAGCACAATTTTCAGAGTTTTTCATTCAATTCAAGCAAAATCAAGATACCACTCTGAGAGATAAGTTAGTGATATTCTTAAGCTATCTAGTGCTCATTTAATATTCTCTTTAATTAGCTTTTTGCATTTGATTTTGAGATTCTATATTCCAATCATATTTAAAGAAGGGATTGAAGTTTTCTCCTTTCTTGGAATCAAAATCAAATTAAGCAAGCCCAAAGTGATTTAATCTAAAAATCATTTAGAACTTAGAACCTTTTCATAAGTGAGCATGGACATTGAACATCTACGTTGAACATCTACTTCGAATTGGTTCTTCCGGGCTTCATCAAAGGAGAATATCCAGATAAGTATTTTACATTTCTTAAAATCTATTCTTTTGGTTCTTTTGATTTGTGCCAGGAAAAATCTCTTTCTTTTTGGTTTGTCTGAGGTGATCCAAAAAACTCAGAGTGCGGGGTTTTTGAATTGTGTAAGCCCACTTAAAAGATACAATTCTAAAGGTTTTAGGTGAACCTTGAAAAACCTATTTCATAGTGAATGCCAATATCCACTGTATGAGGATATTGGGAGTGAAGTAGTTGTGTGACTGTTTTTTTTAAACAGTTGGTGTACACACAAGTAAACCACTATAATTTCTGGTCTTGTGGTGAATGATTGATTGTAGTATTGTGTGAACATTGTAATTTCATTTTAAGCATTTGTGGAAAATGTCGTAAGTTTTTTATTTTTATTTTTATTATTTTTTATGCAAGTGTGGGAATGCTATAATAGCTTAGTTATTTTCTTTGCTATTTTTCTTTATTCCTCTGTATTGCTTTGAGATTTTGATACACAGACTGTTCTAGGAATCAGGTTGTCCTATCATAAGCCATTGGTTTTTTGTGTAAGGTTGTCCTTATAATAACATTTATATCAACCTCTTAATACTTGTACATTTGAGGTTGTTATTCATTTATACTTTATAGGATTGTTTAATGCTATCTTTATTTATATTTGTTTAATTCTACATTTAATTTTTTTTTTTTTTAATTTGGCATAGTCCTATTCACCCCCCCTCTAGGACTCGTAGCTTAGCCTTTTCAAGTGGTATCAGAACCTAATAGCTCGCTTTATTATTATTATTATTATTGGATTAATTTCCTAAGCTAATCGATCTGAGCTTTTTAAGATGTCAAATTTTGATAGCCTTTCAGTCACTAGGCCTCCACCATTTGATGGCTCCAATTATGCTTATTGGAAAGCCAGAATGAGATTTTTTTTTTTTAAATCCATGGATGAGAGCGTGTGGCAAGCCACAGTGACCAATTGGACCCCTCCTACCACTGAAGTGACTGGTACTGATGGATCTAAAACTGTAAAAGTCGCACCTTACTTTTCATGGACTACTCTTCAGAAAGTGAGTCTAGTGGCAATGCAAAGGCTTTAAATGCAATTACTTACGCACTATCACGGGATGAATTCAAGAGAATAATATCATGTGATATTGCAAAGAAAGTCTGGGATATTTTGGAAATGACATACGAGGGAACAACAATTGTCAAGAAATCTAAAGTCCAAATCCTCACAACCAAATTTGAGGAAATACGTATGGAAGAAAGTGAAACTTTCATGGACTTTTATACAAGATTGAATGACATTGTCAACTCTATGTGGGGTCTTGGTGATAGAATCCAAAAAAGTAAAGTCCGTGCAAAGATATTGCGCTCATTGCCTGAATGGTTCAATTCAAAGGTGACTGCGATCCAAGAACTTCATGATACGAATAATATGAGGGTCGAAGAATTGGTTGGTTCCTTACAAACCTATGAGTTAAACTTTAAAGCTCCTAAAGGTAAATCCATCGCCCTTAAATCTTCTAAAAGTATTTTTCAAAAAATAACAATTCTGATTTAGAAAATTCTGAAGATGATATGGCCCTTTTAGCTAAAAAGTTTTATAAGATTTTCAAAAGTAAAAAGAGGGCCGATTTGCAAAAACCTAATGAAAAGAAAAGATCTAGATCTAAAACTTAGAAATCTTTAAAAGACAGCCAATGTTACAACTGCCATGAATATGGGCATCTAGCGAACAAATGTCCTAAAAAGGACAAACCTAACAAAGAAAGGTATGTTGGCTACATGGGATGAATCTTCTTGCTCTGAAGCTTCTTCTGAGTCAGAAGATTCAGACACCGAGTTGGGTAATGATGTTAAAGCCCTAATGACTCTGGCCAAGTTTACTTTTTCAGATAATGATGATTCAACCAGTGAAGAAAATTTGAATAGTGACTATGAAAATGAAGAAGATCTTCAAGATGCTTATAATGCCCTATATAAGGAAAGTTGCAAAATTGCTGTAATGCTAAAACTTTAGAAATTTTTTTTTTTCAAAACTTAAAGGAAAATTTGATAATCTAGTCTTAGAAAAATCACACATTTCAGATTGCTTTGAAAAAACTAAGTGTGACTTAGATTTTAAAACCTCCCAAGCTGAAAACCTAAAATCTGAAAATGAAAAGTTAAAACTAGAAGTCTCTTCACTTTTGAGTTTAAAAGACACATGGAGGTATTCCCAAGGTGATCCTAAGTAAGAAAAACTCTTATCTAGATCCAGAAAATGTGGCGATCAATCTAGATTAGGCTACGACAAAAGTATTCCTCCCAAACATAAGAATACTCTACCAAAATTTGTGAAAGGGGAGTCTTCTAACTCAAAAGGGAAAAGTCTGAATCAAAATTATTCTAAAAATATTAAAACTTTTCAGACCTTAAAACCTAAAAGCAACCATATCAACTATAAAAATCAGAATTGTAATCTTCTAGCTAGCTGAGAAAATTGTTGACTTACTTAAGGAGCTCTTAAAATCTAACTCAGTGGATCAGTCTTATGACAACTTCAAACATACAAAGACCAACTATACTCTTAAACCCAAAACTGTAATGAAATGGTACCTAAGGTTACTTGTTTGGTTGTCCCATCGCTTTCAAAGCTTCAAGCCATTCAAAGTAGTACTTAGACAGTGGTTGCTCCAGACATATGACAGGTGATAAAGGTCTGTTCACCAATCTTAAAGACATGATTGATGGGTTCAGTCACATTCGATGATGGTAGCAACTGCAGAATTGTTGGCCAAGGTACGGTTCAACTCTTTAACCTCCCTCTATTTGAGAATGTTTTATATGTAGAAGGGTTAAACATAATTTATTAAGCATCTCTCAAATATGCGATAATAATCATAGTGTAAAATTTACTAACCAAGGATGTGAAATTTTAAATAAAATGGTTCTGTAATATTAACTGGTCATAGAACTTCTGAAAACTGGTACATTGTTTGTGATTTAAGCTCATCTAATCTATCGTGTACATGGTCCAAACCGATGAGACCGAATTATGGTATAAGCCCTCGGACATGTACACTACCGCAATTTGTATAGATTGAGTAAAAGAGAGTTGGTAAGAGGTCTACCCAAAATACAGAAAGTAGACAAAATATGTGGCGAATGCCAGTTTGGTAAACAAACCAGGAGTACTCACAAAAAGGTGAACTCCAATGCCACATCTAAACCACTCGAACTTCTCCACATGGATCTCATTGGACCTACTAGAACGGAGAGTCGAGGTGGCAAGAAGTATATTCTGGTAATTGTTGATTCTTTACCAGGTAGACTTGGGTAGTCTTCTTGAGAGAGAAATCTGAAACTCTCGATGAAGTAAGAGGGTACTTAAACGTATCCAAACGGAAAAGAGAATCACAATTTTCTAAGATCCGTAGTGATCATGGTTTGG
>JAJHSJ010000017.1:40367289-40550906 GCA_021015155.1 Magnolia officinalis | reverse complement strand
GGAATGAAACGAAACTTCGTATTAGGTCTAGATCGCACATCGGGAGTCCGATTAACACGAAGCTAAGGAACTAGGACCACCCCTCTGGCTTGGGCAATCATCTCAAAAATCAGGTGATTCCGATGTCCCACGGCCATTCTTTTCGATCCGGAGCAAGGGAGTGTGAAATACACTATTTCCATCCCCAAATAAATATCTGGAATAGTGATCTGGCATCTTTCGGTTGCGCGTCAGTATTAAGCAACCTGACCGTCAGAATCAGACCAAATTACACCCTCAGATTAAGAAAAATTTCAGGAACATTTACATGCACTTAGAATTTCTGATCGTGGCTCACTGACCGTTGAATGAAAGTGGTCCGCCACGTGCGATCTGGGAATCCGATCGAGTCGAAAACGTAATCCCACGTAGATCCATAGATGGTGAGCTTAAGTCTGACGTTTGGCTCAAGGAGGGCCCCCAGAACATCCCTTTTGAGCTTGGAAAGTGGCGAAATGCCTATATATGCAGCCACCCTTGAACTGAGTCTATTTTAGACATGTTTTTGGCTATAAAGGGGCTTAGAACAGCCCTCTCACAGCCATACGAATTTGGGAGAAAAACCCTAGGGTGAGAGAAAGAAAAGAGAGAGAAAGGCCTGGAGTTTGTACCGATCTTCCTCCTCTGCTGCTTCCACTCACCACACGGCCTACACCGCCTTATTCCAGGTGTTTTTCCGGCGATATCCAGCCCATTTGAAGGTAAGAAACCCTAACCCTAGGTCTGATTTAAGGTAGGATTGTTGTAGGTTATGAAAAAGCTAATCGATTCCGCTCTTTAGGCTAGAAATCTCCCGTATACGGAAGCTCAATACCCTTCTGCTGATTCTTGGAATTCCAAGGGCCAAGGTGAGGACTTTAAGTGTATAAGTTACGTTTTTCAACGCTTTCAATGTCAGATATGATAGATTCATGATCTGTGTGTAAATGCACATGTACAAAGTGCTTTCCGTTTCCTGTTCGATTAGCGTTGTAGAATATGGAATTTCACATACTCTAGATAGGCTAACACAAATTTCGCTAACATACGTCATGTATGTTGGAATAGTGTATTCTAAGTGGTTGTGTAAATGCTTGTATGAGTAAATGTCTAGGTATTAGTGCCGTAGATAGGCACTGATATGGGATTTCCGACTCCCTTAGAGACATGTAGGGTTCCCTCCATGCGGTGGTTCACTAGAACCACTCACCTGAAATGTGTATGTGATTGTATCCCTATGTGGATAGTGCGTTACTACATGCTTCACAACATGCTTCACAATATGCTTTGCAATATGCTTTACTTCATGTTTTACTTCATGCTTTATAAATGCCTACTAACATGCTTGTATTGCTTGTTTATCATGCTTTTACTTCACATGCTATTGATAAAAACTGTTTGAGTTTGGGACTATGTATATAGTCCAAACATTCGGTACCAGACTTGCGATTGTGGCTGAGTTTCATGTCGCCACAAAGGACGTGTTTGGCGAACCCGAGTCGTATTTCGGTTGGCGATAGTGGTTGGCCACACGGAGTGCTTTTGCGCTCCATATCGCTCAACTTGTGGTGCGCTCGAGCTAGTCAGGCTCGTCAACTAAACCGAAGTGTATCTGTGTGTTCACCCTGTTTGGTCGCTACTGCTTGAACCTAGGGTACCAAACTTACCAGTGGCAATCCCCGTTTAACCATGGTACCTAGATCCGCTAAGTCGCATGAGCCGGACATGGTGGTATGGGACACCGTGGTCGAGCTGTCGGCCTACGCTGGGGCCATGTGCCTCCCCGTAGTGACCATTGCGCAACCAAACTCATGAGCCGAATACGGTGGTATGGGACACTGTATTCGAGCTGTCGATACTTACGGCGAGAGCCGAGTACGGTGAGACCTGTGCTCGTGCTGACGGGCTACGAGTCCTCCGTAGTATCATCGAGTGTACTCCAAGTGTCTGTAATTGGCGACGAGTCTTTCACAGCAGCTAGAGTCTGAGTTGAGCCGCCAGCAATTGAGCCGCATACGGTGAGATATGTATCCGCGCTGACGGGTGACGAGCCCTTTGCGATGCCTTCACTACGCTTCTCAAACTATAATACCGTATGAGAACAACTAGGATTGACGACCCTAGAATGGATCATGTTGGGGATGATACAAGGGAGGTACCTTAGTTTCCAAATACTGCTGGTTGAAATGGACTAATAAAAACTTGATAATCATGAGCATCATCGCACCGCATGTGCTTTGTAGATGTGGCGCACTGAGGGAGTTAAGCATTCGCGATCGTAAGATGATGTCGCTTGAGGGTGGTTTGGCAAGGGCATACAGCATCATGTCATTTCATGTGCCCACTTAATAAGAGTAGTTAAAAATGTCTGAGTTGTACTGCTTTATCATTACTGCTTGATTGAATTGATAACATGTTAACCTATGCTTTATTGTTCCACTGAGTTAGCTACTCACTCCCACGTTTCGGGACGGTGTTTGCAACACACACCAGACTCTGTCGTAGGTGTAGATGACGCCTTGATTCAGGAGCCGGAGCTCGAGCCCGACTTTGATGAGGATCAGGAGGAGTTCTCCTTTATGCAGTATTCTGACGGCTTTGCTTAGGGCGGCTGCATCGCGGGATATTCAGGGCCTCTCTCGAGGATTGTATTTTGGTTTTTGACTTAGAAACAATACATGTATATGGAACAAAGTTAGTACTCATACTCTGGAGTTCAGAAAATTTTGTTACTTTACATATTTTGAATATAAAATTTCATTCTTCGTCTTCCGCTTGCCTTTTACAATTGAACTGGAGTATGAATTATTGTTTTGGTATAATCTCATTCATGTTTATTGCGCTAACTCAGACAACATTTAACCAGCATTGTGTATGTTGCATAAGTGATGCGTTGGAACTCGGGAGTTGAGTTCATACTCGACCCCCGAATTTCAGGGCGTTACAGACCAGTAGTCTGCCAATACCTACCCGACTTGTCGATAATAAACTCATTTACGAGCTGGTCAAACTCAACCTAGCTTACAACCCCCTCACTCGGGCGGATAAGGCCACACCCCCTTCCAACCGACCACGACACAGTGGGAGACGGGCTACTGGTATTTGGCACTCGGGCGCTCGTGTATCCAGTCGGTCTAGACGTTGGAGTATCTCCTGGTACCAAAAAGGTTCTAGAACTTTCACCCAAGGACATCCTAAGTTCCCACAGTGCTAGAACCAAGTATTTCCAGTATCTGATATAGCCATCCACGATGTGCCTGTGGAGCCACGACCCTGATGTTGCTAGGGCGTACAATGATCAAGACATACAAATGCAAGATGCATGAAGCACACTATCCAGTTATGCAACAATCCAGCGCATACTATGCGCTCATGTGGTTAACTCCTATCAGTGAGTCCCATAAATAATCTGCCTAATGACATATGCTATGATTAGTCACTACTCATATCAAGCATACATATGATGCGTATGGCATAAGTCATGGAATTATACTAAACATGTTATAAAGTAATGAACTATCCTTACAACGCAGATGGGCCTAGACGGCCTATACACAACAAGTATGGGCCTATCAATGGACCCTAAGGAGAGTTACGATGCGGACATTTAACCAACATTGTACTTACAATGTGGGCATCAAACCATCATTGCTCCCAAGGCATAGCCCACCATAAACATCATTACATAAGCTATGGTGGAATCATACATTGAAATGGACTTATGACATCCCATTGGGCCTCAACCCATGGGCCTCAAATACATCAAATGGGTTGCATAACATGGGCCTCATATATATCAAGGTGGGCCTCAACGGATGATCATAAATACATCAAGATGGGCCTAATCACATGGGCCTCGTGTATATATCAAGGTGGGCCTCAACATACGACCACAAATACATCAAGATGGGCCTAATCACATGGGCCTCGTAAATTCCCAAAAATGAGTCGTATTGAAGGATCATTTGGACCATACCAAAATAACAATGTAGATAATAATTTTCATAGGTAAATAAATCACAGGGCCCACTATAAAGTTTATTTTCCAACCAATCTAATCATAAGGTCATAAAGACTTGGATTAAGAGGGGAAAACAAATATCATATCGATCCAAACCCTGTAGCCCAAGGGTTTTTTAATGGTGGACATTCAAACTCACTGTTTTCTGTAATGTGGTCCACCTAATCCTAGATCTGTCTTATTTTAGTCTCAAGCCTTAAAATGAACTTTCAAAATAGTTGGATGGCTTGGATGCAACAACGCATCATGGTGGGTCCCATAGATGGACGGCGTGGATGAAACAAGTGGGACCCATGGAACTTGGTGATGCCACTACAGCAGCTATAGCTGGAGTGAGGTACACCAGCCGTCCCACTCCCCTGCGTGGGACGGTGTGGGATACAATACATACATCAGTGGTCCCACGTGGGGCCCACCATAACGTTTACCTACCATCCAAGCTGTTAATAAGGTCACACAGAACCTGATGGAGAGGAAAAATAAATTTCATAATGATCCAAAACTTTCGCGTCACCCAAAAAGGGTTTCAATGGCAGACGTTCAATCAACACTGTTTCTTGCCATGTGGGCCATCGGAGTCCCACACATGGCTAATTTTTGGGGTGGCCCACTGGTCAGAGGGGATCCAACAAATGCACAGTGTTGATGATCAACACACATCATGGTGGGGCCCACGGCTGGGACCCTTACCCATCGCCCAACGTCATACGCAGCAGGACGCTGCTGCAGCAGCAGCGCCTGCTGCTTATTTTTTTGGGTGGTTTTTCCTATGTGGGGCTTGCATCAGGTGGATCCACTCCACCCATTGGATTCCATAGCCCAAGATGGACCAAACAAGCCCAATATTCGAAATATTTTGGCATATCGAAACATCAGGGTGAATTTCAATGGTAAAAACAACTGTTTTCAATAAAATGGCCTGCCAGATAATTGGATTGGCCTCATTTTTTGGCTCAACGCCTAAAATGATCTGTGGAACATGATAGATGGCGTGGATTGGATCAATGCTTCAAGGTGGGGCCTGTAGGAGTGACCCACCCAAATAGCTTTAAATTTTTTTTGTTAGTACACCCATGTCCTTCACAACGTCCAGCGTCCAGGGACGCTAGACGTGGACGTAATATCAAGGTGGGTCCCCGTGGTCGTCGCCCACTTGATCAATATGATATTTGTGTTTTTCCCATCCCCATTAAGGTAGGGCCCACATGGTTTGGACGACCATGGGGTCATTTGATGGACAGTTTAGACACCACATTCACTCATTAAATGGGCCACAAAATAAAGGAAGGAGAGAGAGAGAGAGGAGAGAGAGTGATGATGGAGGGACCCCGGCACTATGGGCCCTCGCTTCCGTGATTTACAACGTACATCAAGTGGGTCCCATTACATATGGGCCCATCGACCAAAATCAACGGTGGAGATCCTTTCTCCACTGAAATGCAAGGTCTAGATGACCCTATTATGCAAGGAAAATAAACATCATGATGGGGTCCATGGAGAATAGCTCCATCATGTAATAATCTTGAGAATCAAAGTGGGCCATTGGCCACATCTAGGGTTTAAAGTGAGATCCATACCATCGATCGGTAGGCCTCACTTGGCTCATCATCAAAATAAGAAATCTAGGCCTATAGAAATACCCACCATTCGATCTTCTTGGTTAGATGGAACGCTGATCCCCTTATGTCTCACTTTGATGGAGGGTGATGAGAAATGAAGGGGTAGGATGATAGATCTAGAGAGAGGAAGTGGGCCACACATAACTCACTTTTCTCTCATGGAAAAGCTTGGACGTGCACTTCTCTTTCTTTGCTTAGTTGCTTGGAAAATATGAAGAGAAAGAGAGAGAAAGAATGGGTGGTTGTAAGGGAGAGGTGATGATGTGACTGATGGATGTGAGGTGATAGTTGTACTTGACATGTATGGGTGTGTAAAAGAGAGAAAGGGAGAGAGTTGACTTTGAGGTTGCTCTTGTACTTGACATGAGGTGATTAATTGATTGATGGGACATGATGTAGAGATTCTCTTGGGATTGCAAACGCATGATATTTCTTGAAATCAACGCCGGCCCACATCTTATACTTGATTATAGGTCACAGGTTGCCGGAATTCGACGGGAAGGATCGCGAAAGTCGACGGAACAGTACAGACTGGGATACGGGTCTTACAAGGATAGTTTGATTTTAATTTTTTTAGTCTTCGTGCTAACCCATTTACATGTTAAGAACTTTGGAAAAGCTTCAATTCTCCTTATTCAGGTATTATCTTCCCATCACTTCCCATTTCTTTTCGTTGTCTCATGTGCATTGCATGCTCATATCTTTTACAATGTGGACAATGTAGGGTTTAGGTTGGGGGTGTGGATTAGGTAAACTATTCAATGTTTTCTTAGTTTTGAGCAAAAATTGTGAGAATTTTTAAAATCTCAAGTTAAAAACACGTTTGAAAAATGATAATTTGTGGAATTAAGAATGGTTTGAGTATGATGATAAGATGGAAATTGAACTTTGAATTGTTGGAGTTTGATCAACTGAGTAGACTATCTTCTAAATTCTTGCATTTAATTGATTAAAAGGAAGTTTGAATATCATGTTAATCTAAGTCACAAGCCATATTCAAATTGCTTTCTGTGAATTGTATTAAAATTTCTCATTGTTAATATGTGTATCATTGATAGATATTGAGAATTAAATTTGGAGAATTTTATCCACCTTAAAAAGATAAAAAGAACCAGTTAAAAACAGAGAGATTAAGAAAAAGGTCATGTATGATAAAAAAAACTGGAAAGTAATGAAAAGAATAGAAAGGAATGAAAAGTCTAAAAAGAATGAATAAATAAAAGGGACTGTTGATATAAAAATCAAAAAATGGAAAAAGAAAGAAAAGGTGATAAGTTCGGAATCAATACTTGATTATTCAATAAAACTTGAGGTGATGAGCATGGCTAACATTATGAAATAGTAGTACGTTATGGAAAGTAAATACAATTCACTAAGCACATTGGAAAATTTTGATATATGAACTTATTCTCTTAAATGATTGATAGAGAAACTTTTTGATTGATTGCTCATGTGATTCGGCTCTACGTTTTCAAAATTGCACTCTCGCTTCTTTAGATTGTACTCATTCATACTTAATTGCACAAAAGATTATTTTCTAAAAGTGATTTAAACATTGAAGATTGAAGATCACTTCACGCATGTTTTGTTCGAGACTAGCAAAATGCTGATTGGCGAGTGTGTTGAGTGTGAAATATTGCATATTCCTCCCTATTTATACCTTGGTTTTATAAACATGATAGTGCTTAATCGATTCAATTATGTATGTTTTCACGTACGAGGTGATTTCGAGATCTTAAGGTGAAATTAATGCCAAAAGGAAGATTTATGCTCAAAAGATTACTAAATGAAGATTTAGAAGTCATTAATGAAGATTCACATGACAAAGATCTAAGAAAACCAAGTGAGGAATGGAGAGAATCAAATATTTGAAATGAAAAAAAGGAATCCTGGAATTGTCCTAAAAAAACATATTCCCGAAATTGTCCTGAAAAAGCATATTCTGAAACTTTGATTCTATTTTGGGAAACTACGCAGAGTGTAAATTTGAGGCGGTTTAAACTCTTAGTCTATTTTGGAAAATTACACAGAGTGTGTAAATTAAGGGGGTTTCAAGATTTTTCCAGCTCAGTGCAAAAGTTGGAGTTCCACAACTATAAATAGGACTCCCTAGGATGTTCTAAAGCATCTTTTAGGGTTTGAAAGGGTCTCAAGAAGCATATACAAGGGCGAAGCAGCTGGTAAAAAGTTTTTCTTCTTCCTTAGTTTATCTTTCATGCTTTGTTTAAGAGATTTGGTTTCAATCATGTTTATGGTTGGCTAAACCTCTTAGCTAGGGCTAAGAGGTTAAGCTTGTAGCATGTTTGGATGTTTATTTTGCTTTGATTCTTATTCTTATTGAACTTCATTGATTTCTAGTTTGATATTAAGGAAGTATTTTCAGTTTTCTATGATTTATTGTGACTCAAATTACAATAGATGCTATAATAGCTTTGGATATCTTCTTTTCCTGTTATGAGATAGTGAGATTGGTAAATCCCGTTGTTCACCATCGTCTCCTGTGCATGGTAGGGTGATGGAATCCCTTCCAATCATCACAATTCTCCTCCATTGAGAATTAGGTCAATGAAAAGTTTAAATTTGACTTAAATTGCTTTATCTTCCAATTAGATATGATAGACTCTGATTCCAATTGTGTTGCTTGAATCAAGTAAGGTAACATCTTGATAGCTACAAGTGGATACTTGGCACCCTAGTTCCCACCTTTAAATTCATAAGTTTTAATCAACATTATTCACCTTTATTCTCAATTATTCAGATTTCAATTTAGATCTTTTTCTAGTTCTAGTTCTAGTTAGTTTTAGAATACGTACTAGTTTAGTCCCTGTGGATTCGACCTCGATCTTACCGAGTTATTACTACATCGTGACCCAACACTTGGGGTTGTGAACAAGGAGAAAGCCAAGTCTTGGCTACACTCCTTGAAACCAAGATCTACTGGGACATGGGCTAAGATGAGCTGGGAGTTCCTTAAAAATTTCTTTCCGGTTTATAAGACCAATACCCAAAGGATGGCGACAATGAATTTCTCTCAAAAAGAGGAAGAGACCTTCTTCCAATGTTGGTAGATAATAAGCTTTTTTATATTATGGATCGACTTCGCTCATGCATTAACTCGTAGAGATGATGTGTAATGGAGAATTCATGAATAAGGATCTCGATGACACATAGGATTATTTCAATGTACTTGCTAAAAAAACACTATCATGGAACCCCACCATTGCAAGAGCAACTCAGTCTAAAGAGAATGGATAAATATACGTCTTAAGAGGGGAAGCTAATGTGAATGCTAGGGTGTCTAATCTCACAAGAAAAGTCGAGGCCATGGAATTGATGTGAGACCCGTATCCTAGCCTGTACAATTCCGTATGCCTCTGCGGTCCTTCCGATCAAATTTCAGTGACCCGCGATCTGTTTATAGGCATTTGTGTGCGATCTTGAGTCGTGTCCCGTATATCAGAGTCGGTTCGACTCGAAACTTGTACCCTAGCGACCGCGCCGTCTCCGCGGTTCCGATGCCGGTCTCGTGCACTGAGACGATACCCAGGCTAGGAGATGTGGGCCAGCGTTCAGTTTGAGAAAACGCCGCTCATTTGTGAAATCATAAGAGAATCTCTACAATATGTCAAATCAATCAAGTACATGTCACATCACCCAAAAGTAACCCAAAGTCAACTCTCTCTCTCTCTCTCCACCCATCCCTTTTCAAGTACACGCATCACTCACCCCATCACTCTCTCTCTTTCAATCTCTCTCTCTCTCTCATCTCTCTATCTCATTTTCAAAATCCATCTTCTAAGCAACCATAGGAGAGGTGGACGTCCATGGGAGAGAAGTCATGTGTGGCCCACCTCCCTACCACCCAATCCAACCATCCAACCTCCATCATCCTCCTTCAAAGCTGAAGCCAAGGAGTTTCGTGTTCCATCGGACCAAGAAGGTGGCCAATATGTGGGTGATCGACAGTTGAATTTAATTTTTATTTAGGGACCACTTATTGTGGGACCCATCATAGTGTATGCATTGTATAAGGAGGGCCCATAGTGGCCGGGTCCCTCCCCTTCTCTCTCTCTCTCTCTCTCTCTCTCTCTCTCTCTCTCTTCCTCTCTCTTTTTCCTTGTTTGCATGGCCCACCTGATGCGTGCATACATGCCATCCATCAGGTGGAGCCCAGCTTGGTGTATGTATTGTATACCCGCTTCGTCCATCGATCGTACGGTGGTGTGGACCCCACTATGATGTATGCGTCTTATACACACCGTCCATTAGACGTGGACCCCACCATGACAGCATATGGGGCTCACCTTGATTTAGTGTTTTGGTCCATGTGATAGGGTCCACCTGCCTCATATTTAAGGTCCATATGATGGGGCCCACTTGCTTGAATCTGAGGCTTTTGGGCGAGGCCCAATGTGATGTATTCGAAGCCCATGGGCGAGGCCTATTGTGACATATTCGTGGCCTATGGGCAAGGCCTATTGTGATGCATTTCTGTCCCATTTGATAAGGGCCAATATGATGTAATTGCGGCCCATTCATTAAGGCCCAATATGATGCATTTGGGGCTCATGTGTTGAGGCCCGTTGTGATATATTTAAGGCCCATATGATGTATATGAGGCCTATGTGATGAGGCCCATTGTGATGCATTTGAGGGCCAGGCAATGGAGCCCATTGTGATATATGTTAGGCCCATGTGAGAGGCCCATCGTGGTGTACTAAGCTTTTGAGTGAGGCCCATGGTGTTGTATATTTGGCCCTTGTGTGAGGCCATGGGTCCACTATATGTTAGGCTCTATGTGGGCCATTCCTTGGGGGCAATGTTGGTTAAATGTCCACATTGTCAAGGTTGATTACCGATGACGGTTATTGATACCGATTATGAGTATGTGACAACATAGTATCATGATACATGCACATACGCATCATTTGTATATTTGTTATGAGATATGATTGACCATTGCATATGTCATAGTGCCAGTGGTTTATGAGACTCCCTAATAGGCAGAGGTTATCTCACATGAGCGCACGGTATGCGCAGGACTGATGCATGACTGGATTGTATAACTCATCCATCTTGCATTGTGTATTGTGATTACTGTACGCCCTAGCGATATCAGGGTCATAGCCTCCATAAGCATATCGTGGATGACCAGATAGGACACCGGAAATTTGTTACTAGCATCGGCCTGTCATAGATGACCCTGGGTGAAAATTCATAAACCCTCTTGGTACCAAAGGACGCCCCAACATCGAGACCAAGTGGATATATATGAGTATATGAGGCCGTATATCAGTAGGTTTGTCTCCCACTGTGTAGTGGTCGGTTAGGAGGGGGTGTGGCCTTACCCACTTGAGGGAGTAGGGGGCATAGCTAGGCTAATTTTGACCAGCTCATAAATGGGTCCGCTATCGATGTGTTGGGTAGATATTGGCTGACTACTGGTCAGACAGATAGTGAGGTCTTTTTCACTTGCGTGGTCGCGCGTCAGTGGGCGACGATTTGCATGTAGAGTGTACAAGACCCCAGTGATAATCCTAGAGATGAACAGTACTGATATGTGGACTTATTGAGAAGGAGTTGCATACTCATTCATTCATTCATTCACTATCCACTCGGGTTGGTGGTGTGTAACTATTTGTTATGTGTACCTTCACAATGGTCAGGATTTCGGTTGGGGCGCACGACTAACCTGAGATCAGGAGTTTACCACATTGAGTATGACTATCCAAATTAGTTATGAGACTGGTTTGGATAGAAGTCCCTTGTGATGGACCCCATATCCTGCGATACTACGTACTATCATCCCGACTTCACACTCCAGCATGATCATTCCATTAGCACCGCATATTGCATTACATCCGCGGCATGTGACATTTTGGGTTACTGTGTTTCTGCATTTATATAGCCTAGATATGGCTGACGGTATTCGTGAACTCATCAGGAATTGTATATTACATTGCATCCTCAACATCTGATATTTGGCTCTTTATGACTCCTCATTTACATAGGTGATCTGTATTGTGCACTCCGATATTGTTTGACTCATGGACTTGTCAGTATTTCCGCTTACTTTGATATCATATGATTCATGATCTTACCAGTATTTCTGACATTGTATGATTATGACGTTGTATTTGTGTGCTTGACACTTATCTTGCGCACACACTTTCACCACCCTCTAAGCTTTCTATAAGCTTATGTACGATAGATGCGTGTAGGTGGCGTTGGTCGCAGCGGCGTTGAGCTTGTAGCCTGCAATTGTCTTCTGGAGTTTTGATTTTATTTTGACATATGTATTTTCCTTTCAACATTGTATTCAAAGTTTATATTAGTGGATATGTGATGATGATGTTGCTTTTATGATTTGGGTAAACTTGTGGTTATACTTCTTACGAGATAAATGTACGTTGGAAAATCCTCCTTGTGGGATCCCAGGATCGGAACCAGGCATATGGGCACTGGGAGCCGAGAATGGGGTATTACGGAGGCTGTCAGCACTGGATTTGGTGATCGGTATTCTTGTAAATTTGATTTCTGGGTTTGGGGCGTGACAATTTAAGAAAGTAGAAACGATTAGACTCGATGAGACCATTGAGGTTATTTGGGGTATTTGTGCTAGTAACATACACTTGACGCGGGATTGTTGTCATGCTCCAAACTCGGGAACTGGGCTCACAAAATTCTCGGCCGCTGAATTCTGTGTCGATAGCCTTCATAATACCCCATTCTTGGATCCCTTCTCCATCCCCTAGGTTTCGATCTTGGGATCCTACAAAAAGGATTTTCAGGGTGATTGTTTTTCTCGTAAAGGAGCATTACCACAAGTGTACCCAAGTCACAAAATAAGATCACCACTACTTATCCACTAGTATAATTTTTCAGTATAGTGTTAGAAGGGAAATACAATATATTATCAAGAACTCAAAAGAACAGGCTCATTCTTCGGGCTCAATGCTGCTGATATGCCCTAACATCACTTGCGGCATAAACAAATGCGAATAAGCTTCCTACAAAGCTCAGTAGAGTGCGCGCGCGCATGCACAATGCGTATGACAATAATACAGATATCATAGTATGAGGAAGATGGAGGGCTAATCTGGCAAGTCCATGAATGTTGTTAGTTATACCAAGGCTATGCAATATAAGGCCTATGTGGCCGAGTGTCATATGTTAAAGATGTAATGCAAACATGCTTTTCCTCAACTAGTCCGCACATCAGAACCGTTCATCACTAGAAACATCACCGGGATGTAGTACACTCGAACATTGGTTGTCGCCCCATTATGCGCATGACCAAGTGAGTGGAAAAGACCTCACTATTCGCCTCATCAGTGGTATCCCAATGCCCACTCGACTCGTCCATCTAACCGTTCATCCTTCATTATGAGTATATGGGAGGATCAAAACCCTCCATTTCCTTGTGATTTTTCCATCTTGGTGGGCCCACAAGGGTGGGACCCACATTGATCATGTATGGAGTGTATGGTGGACCTCGATGTAGTGGAGGCCCACCCCAATGGCCGGGTCTCCTTCCTGTACTTTTTCTTTCCATTTTCCTTCCCTTTCTTTCCTTACTTTAATATTGTTGTGAGGCCCACAAGTGGGTCATGCTATTGGAGGGCGTGCCCCAGCACTATCACAGTGTAGACCATCTTGTGTGGCGCACCATGACGTTTATTTTCTATCTAAACTATTTATTAGGTTAGATAAGATCACACATATTTATATTGTGGAAAACACAAAAAATTAGGTTGATTTAATGCTACTTGGGCTCACCTTGAGCCAGCCTACTTGAAGGATGGTTCATATATCCCATGTGGACCATGCAAAGAAGGGGGAAATAAAAAAAACTGATTTGCCCATACGCTGGACGTTCACAATGTCTGGCATTAGAATTGTCCAGTGTCAGGGCATTACTAGAGGGGAGAGAGCGGGCCAACTCGTGGGACCCACCATGATGCATATGTTGAATCACTGGCCTACTTATTTTATCCATTGAGCAAGAAAATGAAGTCGATCCATATCTTCAGTGGACCACACCATGATGAATAGATGGGATGTTAAACTTATCGTCAACGACGCATATGTGCAGCAGCTGGGAAGTGGGGTCCCACTCATGGGACTCACCTCGATGTATTTCTTCGATCCATACCGTTTAGCTGTTGCCCATTTTAACCCTTGAACCACAAACTCAGGATGATCCAACCATCAATGGATCACACTACAGGGAATGGTTGGCTTGACTCCACAGTCATGTCAGTGTCCATGCAAAGAAGTGGGAGTGGTGTCCCCCACTCATGGGAACCAGCTGCATGTATTCGGTGGATCCACACCATCCACCGGCTTCTCCATATCATTTTAAACCATGGTCTGAAATATAAGGAAGATCTGAGTCTTGAGTGGGCCACACAGAGGGAAATAATTCCTAAATGTTGAAACCTTCCAACACCAACTTTGGGTCCGTGTTTGTCCAAACTAGTCCTAGTTACAGACTATTGGCCTAGCACTTCAGCTAGCCTACGCAGTGGACATATTATCCACATGGGGCCCACCTTAATAGTGCGTACCAACCCAAACAAAACAAAAAAAATGTTAAAAAAGTTGGCCAGCGCCGCCCACCCATGGGTGTGGAGTGGGTCCACTCGTGGACCACTTAATGGTGTATATGTCTTATCCACTATGTTCATCCATTTGGCAGGATCTTTTTAGGCCAGGAGCCCAAAAATCAGGGTAATCCGAATCTCATGTGGACCGCACCAATGGAAACAATGGGCAGAGAGTGCTGCCCATTTGGGTAGCACTTGTGGAACCCACCTTGATGTTCATGTGCCATCCACGCGCCGTTCATCCTTTTCTTTAGATCATGTTGGGCCATGAGCCCAAAGTTCAGGCCAATCTAGATCTTAGGTGGGCCACACCACAAGGAATTGTGGGGTAGAAACCTCTTGGACTTGGGATCCCTTGGACTCGGGAATATGTGATTTTGGGATCCCTTGGACTTGGAAATCTTAGTCTTTTTTTAGATCCCTTAGACTTGGGAATCCTTAAGATTTAGGGCTCTCTTGGACTTGGGATTCCTGGATTTCTGGAATCCCTTGGCTATGTTTAGCACTTAGGATTCAAAATCCCTATAATCCTAAGTTTAATGCAATGTGCATTTGTAAGAGTTTGAAATTAACTTTAAAATCCTTAATTAGTGTATGTATGTAATGTCGACACTATGGTTGCAATAAATTCATTGAGGCATATACCTTGCCTGAAATGATGAACTCCCAAGACTCAGGTGGGCCATGGCACATGATCACATCCTAGTGACTAACCATCGATCTATAATTGTCAGTTTATGTCAATACTGCTCAGACGATGCATATCATCCTAATAAAGTAATTATAGTGATGCAGTTGATAATCTAATTAGTTTGGGACATCATTGGTGGGCCATGTGCCCAAGTAAATTGGTACCCTAGTGGCACAGATGTTGTACATGTTGGTGTCCATCCAGGTCACTCCCAATGGACCCCACCTTAGTGTATGTATTTTATCTATGCCTTATAGGCTACTTGAGGAGCCGATGTTATTCTAACGTAGGTTACAACACATAAACTTCTATATTTCTAGCGGAGACTGTCAATCGGTTCCCACTATCTGTATATGATGTGTCAATTAGGGCTGATTATCTCATGATATGTCTGATAACATGCTAATATGCTTGGCCTGATAGGACACACTAACAACATACTTAGTGTAATGGATATCATGCCCAATTATATGCCTATACACATCATTCGTATGCCTGTTGTGGATGACGAATGTTCATAGCATATGCCCTTCGGCTTGAGACACTTAAAGGACTATATGGGATAGGGTCACCTCACATGATCACTCGGTATGTGCAAGTTTGGTGCATGACTTAGATGGTATGACTTATACATTTTGCATATTATATGTCATGATCACTTTACACCCTAGTTAAATCAAGGTTTTGGTCTCCACAAGCATATCGTGGATGGCCAGATTGGATATAAAAAAATATATATTCTAGCATTAGGGTGCTATGGATGTCATTAGGTGAAAGTCCTTAAACCCTTGTAGTATCAGTAGGATGCTTCAATGTCGAGATTGAGTGGATAACATGAGCGCATGAGTGCCAAATATCTGTAGGTTGCGTGTCTTACTATATCATGGTCGGTTGAAAAGAAGTGTAACCTTATCTACCTAAGGGTAGGGGGTTATATGCTAGGTTGAGTCTGACCAGTTCGTAGATGGGTCTGCTATCAATGAGCCAGGTAGGCATTGACATACTACTGGCGAGGCGGATAGTGAGGTCTCTTCCACTCACTTGGTCATGTATGTGATGGAGCGACAACTAGTGTTGGAGTGTTATAGACCTCGATGATGTTTTTAGATACGAACCGTAATGATATGTGGATTAGTTGTGGATTAGTTGAGGATTGACATGTTTTCATTGTATCCCTAACATATGCCAATTGTCTACGTTTGTCACACTCCAGACTCGGTAACTGGACTCACAAGGAACCCGATGGCCAGTTCTGGCCACAACAACCTCTGTAGTACCCCATTCTCAGCTCCTGAGGTAGGTTCCGATCCAGGGATCCTACAAGGAGGATTTTCATAACAGTATAATCATTACCAATACGAGCATACCCAAGATCACAGCAAGTAAATCTGAGAATAACAAAGACACACATCACAAAATCCACTAAGAATTTAAACTTTTACAAGCTTAGATAAGGTCCAAAAGGACATACATAAGATAATAGAAGAAAGAAAGGAAGTTTGCAACACTTGGTCCTCAAGCTCAGCTCTAATCCAAACTCTGCCACTGTGACGCCTGCCTAAGATCTCCTGCACGCATCAATCGTGCATAAGCTTATAGAAAGCTTAGAGGGTGGTGAAGGTGTGTGATAATAGTGCACAGAAGAATAATAGGAGATACGGAAAGGAAGCATGATCAAAGCCAATACCACCAGCCTTACCAGGGCTGTCATGAACGCAAGAAGCTATACCAAGGTAGTACAATAATGCAGGAAGCATACCAAGGCTATATAATGCAATGAGTACTGTAATGCAATGAGTACTGGGTGACATGCCAAGGCGATGCAATATGAAGCTTACACGGTTGATGCAAATGCAATGCGAAGTAATGTCAATGCTCATATCCAATCCACATATCAAGTACATTTCCATCATAAGAAAATTACTGGGGTCCATTACACTGCTGGATGACTGCCGCTCTACAGACCCCACACAGTCAAACGAGCATAAGAGACCTCACTACCCGCCTGTGGACAACTAATCACTAGCAAGGCCTGACGGTAGCGGACCCATTCACGAGCTGGTCAGACTCAGCCTAGTAATGCCCCCTTACATCAGGGGAGTAAGGCCACACCCCTATCCAACTGACTACACAACAGTGGGAGTCGTGACCTAACGATATAAGACCCTCATGCGCTCATATATTCCACCCGGTCACGGTGCTAGAGCAGATCCTTGGTACCATGAAAGTTTTGGAAATTTCACCCATGGACATCTTATGCACCCGATATGCTCATGTAACATTTTCGGTGTCCAATCCTGGCCATCCACAATGTAACTGTGGAGGCTACAACCCTGATGAAGCAAGGGCAATAATTGTCCATATGATATGCAATGCCAGATGCATGAATCACACAATTAACCATGCATCAATTCCAAGTATCCAACATGCTCAAGGGGGAATACTACGTCCCTCGGAGAAGGTAACATGCAATGCCCAATGGCACAATATGACTACACACACAGTGTCAATCAAGCATACAATGATGTACCTGAGTCATGAGGATGAATTTAATCACACCATATGGCGATATACAATGTATATTATATTCCTCCTATCTAAGTAGGGACCAAGACTAGGTACTTAGACAATATCCTTAAGGAAATCCAACTTCTAGTGGGGGCCCATTTACCTGGGGTAGCCCACGAGACTAAGTATACAATCTATGGGTCCAAGTAATATAAAAATGAGCCTAACAAGAGTCTAAGATGAGTATCCAATCACTCTTAAATACAACTGGGCCTAGAGGGGTCCATAATGGGGACATTTAACCACCATTTCCCCAGAAGGCATATCACCATGAACTATATGGATAGAAGGCCCAAGGCCTACATTTAAGATAAAAATAAAGGTAACCACATACATATATTCCTCTTAATAGGCCATAAAAGGATATAACACCACTTTTAACAACATGAGCTCCAAGAGAGAAATTAAGGCCTAAGGCTCAATTCCCAATGGCCATAGAATCCATGCATTAAGTTGGACTTGGTGGGCAGCCCGCATACACAATATACGGCCCAAAAATAAGTTTAAGTTTGGATGATGAAATGGGCCCGACTACATCAGCCCAATAACTAACAATTTAAGTGGGTAACCAAGGGCCCAATACTATCCTTATCTTAACCCATAGGTCCAAAATGGTGAAAGTTGGCCCAATATATGGTTCGGCCAAGCTGGGACGTCCCAACCCACTCTGGGCCCATGGGATGCCCCAAAAATATGATCTAAGGTGGGGTCCTCATGTGATCACTAAAGGTGAGCCAAAAGAATGCACAGATTAAGCCCAAAGATTATAAGAAAACACAAGCATGCAACACGTACACAAGTTCTTAATATGGTGAGTGTGTATATATCATGAAAAGATCAAGTGGGCCTGCTACTGGATTATGAGTCCAAAAGTAACCCTAGGCAGAGAGTGCATCCACAATCGGGTGATCCAAGGCTTGGATGGCCTGGACCAAACATGTGTTAAGGTAGGTTCCACATATATACACATTGAGCCTTAAACAAATGGCCTAGGGTCTATGGTGAGACTTTAACCATCCATAGAGAAACCCATGGGCCTACCTTAGGATCACCCAGGAGGACATCCAACCTCAACTGGTTCCCAAGAGGTAGCCCACCACTACTCGAACATGAACTAAGGCCCAAGGCCTAAGGCAATCCATGGCCTAGTGGGCTTATACTCAAATTTAATTTGAAATTTGTTTTTCCCCTACCCCCAGGTCCGTGTGACCTTATCAATGGATTAGATGGAAGATAAATGTTATGGTGGGCCCCACGTGGGACCCACAGTGATGTATGCGTTTATTTCCCACCGTCCACGGCTGTGGACGGTGGAACCCACCGTGCGGATGAGTTTTATCCACGCCTGGCCCCCGTGACATGGGTGCTGCACTGGTCAGGCCCCATCGTGATGTGTTCTATCTGCACCGTCCACCCCTGGGCGGTGGGACCCACCATGATGCAAGTGTTGCACCCAAAGCCGTCCATCCATTTGAGAGTTCATTTTATGGCATGAGATAAAAATGAATCAGATCCACCTATCTGGTGGAACCCACCATGATTTATGTGTTCTATCCGCACCGTCCACATTGGACGATGGGACTTACCCCACATGTGGGACGTGTGTGTATGGATGTGTGTGTGTGTGTGTGTGTGTGTGTGTGTGGTGTGTGTGTGTGTATTATATAATATTGTGTGTATATATATATATATATATATATATATATATACTATATATAGATTATATATTATATTATATATAATATACATGATGGTAGGCCTTCATGTGGACCCCCACCATGATGCATGGGTTGTATCCAAATCGTCCAACCATTTTGAAAGCTCATTTTAGGGCTTGAGACTAAGAATGAGTCAGATCTAAGGTTCAAGTGGACCCCACCATCTATGTGCACAGTGACATCCACCATTCAAAACTTTTAAGGGCATAGTAGTTTCCAGTAAGCTGATAATTGTTGTCATTTCATCTATCAATATGTTAACTTATGAATGGGTTGGATTTGTGAACCACAGCTTGGTGGGCCCAACTAATGTTGGTGAATGTTTTAATGGAGGCTAAACCTATTAGCTGTGTACCTGGTGTGGCCCACACAAGTCATAGATTGACTTGATTTTTAAGTCTTAGGCCCCACCATGATGTGTGTAATATACCCACACTTTTTAGCTATTTTATTAGGTCGTGGGCCCCATTGCGTTGTATGGCACACCATGTTGTACATGTTTAATCTATGTCATCCACTTATGCGGCCCACCTAGGTGTGTGTATAGCAAGCACATTGTCCATCTGAAGGGACTCATTTGGAATGTATAAAGGCTCGTGGTTTGAGGCCCATTGCGATGTATTTGGGGTCCATGGGTTGAGGCTCATTGTGATGTATTTGGAAGCCATGGGTAGAGGCCATTGTGGTATATTTGGGGCCCATGGGTTTAGGCCCATTGTGATGTATAAAGTCCCATGGGTTGAGGCCTATTATGATGTATAAAGGCCCGTGGGTTGAGGCACGTTGTGATATATTCAAGGCCCATTATTGAGGCCCACCTTGATGTGTATAAGGCCCGTTATTGAGGCCCACCGTGATGTGTATAAGGTCCATGTGATGCGGCCCATTTGATGTATCTGAGGCCCATGGGTCAAAGCCCAATGGATGTATATATGGCCCTTTGGAATGTGTGATTCCACTATGGTTTGTGTAATGATGTTTTATGGCGGGCCATGCCTTGGGAGCAATGTTGGTTTGACGTCCACATTATAAGAATAATGTTAGTTAAATGTCCGCATTATAACTCTCCCTAAGGCCCATTGATAGGTCCATACTTGTTGTGTATAGGCCATCAAGGCCCATCTGCATTGTAAGGATAGTTCATTACTTTGTAACATGCTTAGTATAATTCCATGACTCATGCCATATACATCATATGTATGCTTGATATGAGTAGTGACTGATCATTGCATACGCCATTGAGCAGACTATTTACGGGACTCCTTATGAGATGGAGTGTCCACATTATCGCGACGTACGCACAGGATTATTGTATTACTGGATAGTGTGACTCATGCATCTCGCATATACGTGACTTGATCATTGTATGCCCTAGCGACATCAGGGCCGTGGCCTCCACAGGCACATTGTGGATGGATAGATGGGACATCGAAAATATTTGGTTCTAGCACTATGGGCACTTAGGATGTCCTTGGGTGAAAATTCAAGAACCTCCGAGGCCAGGAGTAGCCCTAACATCTAGACTGAGTGGAACATGAGCGCCCGAGTGTCGAGTACTAGTAAGCCGCATCTCCCACTGTGTCGTTGTCGGTTGGGAGGGGGTGTGGCCTTATCTGCCCGAGTGAGAGGGCTATAAGTTAGGCTAAGTATGACCAGCTCGTAAATGGGTCCGCTATCGATGAGCCGAGTAGGTATTGGCAGACTGCTGGCTAAGCGGATAGTGAGGTCTCTTCCACTCGCTGGGTTGTGCAGCTAGGGAGGAGGTAGTCAGTGTCGAGTGTAATAGACCCCGGTGATTTTCCCCAGAGAGCAACCGTATTAATATGTGGACTTATTGAGCAGGAATTGCATATCCATTCATTCATTCATTCACTATCCACTCGAGCTGATGGTGCTTAACTATTTGTTATGTGTACCATCACATGGCCAGGATTTCGGTTGGGCGCACGACTAACTTGAGATTAGGAGTTTACCACACTGTGTCGGACTATCCAAATTTAGGTAAGGGATTGGTTTGGATAGAAGTCCCTTATGGTGGACCCCGTAGCCTGCAATATTACATACTATCATCCCGACTTCACGTTCCTGTATGGTCATTTCATTCGCACCGCATATTACATTGCATCCGCAGTACTTAACATTTTGGGTTACTATGTTTTTGCACTTATATGGCCTAGATGAGGTTGATGGTATTCGTGGCTCATCAGGATTTACATATTACATTGTATCCTCACCATCTATTATTGTCTTATTATGTTTTGTATCGCATAGCCTTGGTATGACTAATAGCACTCAGGGACTTACCAGTATATTTTCGAATACTCTGATATCGTATGATTCATGATCTTGTCAGTATTTCCGCTTATTCCGATGATGTATGATTTATGGACTTTATGGTATACTTGACACTTATCTTGTGAACACACTTTCACTACCCTCTAAGCTTTTGTAAGCTTATGCACGATAGATGCGTGCAGGTGATGTTAAGATGCAGCCGATCTGAGGGAGGAGTGTGTGGTGGAGCTTTTGGAGTTTTCTTCGATATCTTTATGTGTATTTTCTCTTTCAGTATTATATTCAAATGATTATATTAGCGGATATGTGATGATGATGTTGCTTTTGTGACTTGGTTATGCTTGTGGTTATGTTCCATTACAAAAAAAAATCATACTGAAAATCCTCCTTATAGGATCCCAGGATCGGAATCTGGCGTATGGGTGCTGGGAGCCGAGAATGGGGTACTACGGAGGTTGTCGGCACCGGATTCGGCAATCGAAAATTTTGTGACCCCGTTTTTCGAGTTTGGGGCGTGACATCTACACATGTAGGAACCTCTTAACTTATAAAATGTGTCAAAATGCCTAGTTTCATGAAATAGACTCCTTGAAATTTTTGGTCTGTTCGTGACATCAGTTAAAAGATGAAGATTGATGCCTTATGGGTTGCCAATCACGAAACTTTTATCGATCTACCTTAAATAAATTACTTTAAAAATAAAAAAAAGCAACCTCGAATTTTTGGCAGAAGCTGAAGACAATTTTGATGATCTAGTTTAGCTAGCATTCTATTCTTCCAAGTTTTAGACAAATGACAATCTTCCACATTTAAAGTGCAGTGAAGATTTTTTTTTTTTTAAGGGTAATAAATAAATAAAAACTTGACAGATTTTCTAAAATATGAAGATTTCCCAAGTTAGAACTTCAATTTCATGGTAGATTGGATGAATAATTACAATGAATAATTACAATAACTAAAATTGTGAGGCAATTAGAGAGAGAGAAAGTTTTCAAACATTGAGAATAACACAAGGTGAAATCCCTGATTACAGAAAACATCTAGGAAACCCCACTCAGAAGCCTCCGCTGATTTAGAAACTATGTTGGAGATTTAATAGATATTGTTAGTATAGGGAGATCCTTTAAATCTCAGAATTTGTAGGTTTAAACCAAACTGAAAGGTTTGTTTAGGTCAGACCATGAACGTATGCTTGATTTGGCAATTCAATGGAAAGTTCGTGGTTTGGGGTAATAGTTTGAATTTGAAAGGAAACAATTACACATCTTTCTGTTAATTTACTTAGATCTGAAACCTACCAATAGACTACACACTAGGTTGGCTATCTGATTCAATGTTGCCTAAGCATATGTACAATGTTACCTAAACATTACTACCTTTCTACTTCATGTCCCCTCTACGCTGAATTATGTATCTAGCTGTCCGTCACACTTGACCTCCCCTACGTCGAATTTGCCTATAACAACAGTTTCCAAGTGAGTATTGGCATGACTCCTTATGAGTCCTTCTATGGACGCCCATGCCAAGCCCCACATTGTTGGGCGAAAGTCGGCGAGAAAAGCTTAATTAGTTCAGGCGACCTCAGAAAAGATAGATATTATTAGGTGTTGACTCCTAGCGGCCCAGAGTATACAAAAGACTTATGCCGATTCCGGACAACGTTTAGTGCGATCCCGTCGAAATTTTTCTGCATTCTTCTTAGCGTTATTAACACTTCAAACCTCCAAAATACCTTAAAACTTTCGATTCTTCCTTCCCTCTTGAAGTTAACGAAACCGAAACATGGTTTACTTATAACTAACTGGCCATTGGATCGAAACGGTAACATTGAGAGAAAACCTAAGGCCCTTGGGAACCTTTTTAGGATAATTGTTTTGATCATAAGCATCGTGAGAGACTCATTACCCAATAAGTCGAATATAAATTAAATCAGAACTCTCTTTGATAAAGACTCGAATGACAACATAAAGATAGGAGATTTGAACTTTCATTTTATGTGTGATACTCCCTAAGCATTTAGGTTGATAAGATTACAAAATTACGGGACTATACACTTGCGAAGTATTCACGGCTTGACCCAATTCTCATTCTTGATCGACTACCAACGGACTCACTGTTTTGACCGAGCAGAAGACTAGGATCCATCAGGATTAAGAAGGGATATAACGAGTTGTCTACCTTGGTCAGGTGGACAATCGAAGTATCAGATTTGAGCCTACCATACCCGTTTTTCCGTATTAGCCTGATCATAAAGAGCATAATATACCTTAGGTAAACTTTATTGTTAAACACATAGTGCGATAATAATGATTTTGACATCTGTTTTCGAACCTCATAGGTGAAAACTTTTAAGGGGGGTAGACTATAATAAGACAAGCCATTAGAGTTACTATATATACCTTAACACGTATATGAACATCAAAATCAACCAAAA
Source organism: Magnolia officinalis (assembly GCA_021015155.1). NCBI lineage: Eukaryota > Viridiplantae > Streptophyta > Magnoliopsida > Magnoliales > Magnoliaceae > Magnolia > Magnolia officinalis. Next base: position 40,526,933 of record JAJHSJ010000017.1, on the reverse strand, counting down.
CTTAGGAGTATGAAATTAGAATATCTTTACCTATTTACATTAGGCAATTTCAGGGATGAAATTGTTTTAAGGTGGGTAGATGGTAACGTCCTGGATTTTAACTATTTTGGATTTCCAAAAATCCTATAAAACCTTCGATGTGACTAACTTACGTGTCGCTTATTAACCCGTGACGCTCGAAGTGAGCCTATACATGGGTGATACTGGTAAAGAACCACACAAGTTTGATTAATCAACCATAGAAAGCCAATGAATCCGCATAATCACTTAAGCGCCGAGTGTAACCTCCTGATTTGTTCGCATAGGGCCCAAATCTAGCCGACTTATCACTGACTAATCAAAATGACCACAACAAAATGTGTTCGGTCTTTGCCCAAGTTGTGGCTTTCGGATCGTTAGATCACGGGTAAATTTGGGGCAACAACTTAGAGTAATGTCTTACACAAATCCGTATAGTCGCGGGCCCGATCAATAGTCGGCGACCGTTGAACTGAATTCTAATCCTCCCCATCGATCAATGTATCCAAATGGCATGCCGATTGTGTCTATGCATAGATCATTACTTGGGTCAACTATCCTATGGTGGGTGTCAACCCCTACGCCCCATAATAGCCCCCAAAGGGTAAAAAGACATTCCCCCAGGGCTAGTATAGTGAAAACCCACCCCTTAAGGCCATTTACACCTAATCAGGTTACTATAAATAGGTCATTTGGGGGACTCCTTTACTCCCATAAGAATTTGCAAGCCTTAAGAGAGAAAGAGAAGAAGAGAGAAAGAAGAAGATAGTGAGAGTGATATGGAGGAAAGGATCTTGGTGTTTGGTGATTTGTATCTCATCAATCAAACCCCAGAACTTACCGAATCTTTTGCCGAATCCACCATCACTTGCAACCGGAGGTAAGACTTGCATTCAACCCTTCGATTTCGTAACTTATACCTACTTTATGTACAATTAAAGATACTTATTTCCTCTACATTAGGAATTGGTGATTTTTCCCAAAATCTCAACCCTAAGAGCTAAATATTGGAAATCCCCTCTTAAGGTGTGGACTATAAATGCTTAGGTTGTGATTTATCAATGCTTTTATTTCAGTTAATGATTTATGATTGTTAATGTAGAGCTTCTTGTTGTCTTAGGTATGCTTATACCCTATTTAACAAATGGATGAATTACAAGTTGTAGTGTAATGTTGTTTATGTGTTTGATGAAATGCCTAAATGATTAATTTATCAAAATTTGCTTATCAAATGTTAACCCATACGTTACGAATGTTTGTTAACATGATTTGGATAGGAATAGGGCTACAAGAGTAGTCCAGGTAACCTGTAAACTTCCACGTCTGGGGTGGCCGAATTAGGTTAGCCACCTTGGGTAAATTCGAAAGATACGGGTTGGACATTGACTATCACAGTGGCTAGGCCACGAGGGGCACTCACGCGCTCCATGCCAGTTATATTAGTGTGCGCCCGTACCAATCAAAATTGCCTAAAGAACCAGTTGACCTATTGTAGTTCACCATGTATGAGTGCAATTGCTTAAATCTAAGGTATCCCCTCACTATTGTAAAGATCCACCTTTGACCATGGTATCATGATCCTAAAGACTCATGAGTAGGGCGTGGTGGTATGGGACACCATGTCCATGCTTTCGACCTATGTTGAGGTGACAGGCCTTCCCGTAGTGACTGCGAACACCACTTCTTATAACTTGCCTATCGTATGTATTCATCTAGAAGTGACGAACCTAGACGGATCAAGAACACAGGAGTAGGACCGCTGCAATCGTCTAATGCCTAGTGATTCGTTTAGGATCAAAATTTTAAAGGGAGGTATCCTAGCTTCCCCAAATTACTAGATGAATATGCATAATTAATCACTCGGTTAACATGATCATGCACCACATTGCATTAGTTAGAATGTGGTGAAACAGGTGTTGGAGTCGCATGTTTGAGGAATTGTTGACATGTACGAAATAGGTGGTTGGAGTCGCGTGTTGAGGGAGTGTCGATGGGTGAGGGCATGCATCATTACATAAACTCCATTCTCGCATTAAAAAGAGTAGTTAGGAAATGATTGCTTTATATTGCCTTATCATTACTGTATTGATTGACTTGATAACATGCATAACTTTTGCTTTATGGAACCACTGAGCTGATCACTCACTCCCAATCTGGGACGGTGTTTTAAAATACCAACCAGACGCTAGTGTAGATGCAGGTACCATTGATGCCGATCACTGGAGTAGGCTTTCATGGATGAGGAGGAATTCTCCTATTTCCAGCTCTCGAATGGGCCAATGTAGGCCACGTACCATTGGACAGGGATCGATGGGCATACGAGCTTAGTTGGATGTTACATTGCCACATTTTGTTTATTTTTTGGAACTGTATATATATACATTAAACCCAGTCATGGACCCATACTCTGGAAGGAAGTTCACGATATATTTTTGTTTTTGGTTTACACATCTACTTTAATCGCATTGAACCTGGAGTATGGTACATTGTTTAGTATAATTCTATGCATGCTTAGATGCCCAATATAAAAGAAATCAGGATATTGTCTTCTATAAAACATATGTGATGTTCGGAATCTCAGGAGTCGAGCTTAGCTCGACCCTCGAATTCAGGGTGTTACACTAACAGTCGTTGTATCTTCACTTATCTGATGAGGTTATATACAAATAGTAATTATTTTCCTAATATACTCTAGTATTAATACAAATGGTTTGATGTTGTTGATAATATTCGTAATGTTAATATGAGTAAAGGATGTACATTGTTTTCAATGGTCGGCAACCCGGGATCTATTATACGTGGGAGGAGTGCCGTCAACAGGTTGAGGGATATTCCTCAACCCACTTTTGTGGCTACAAATCGGTGTCAGAGGCATTTACTTAATGGACTAATTTTTGCGAGGTTTCAGCTCATCAGAATGCAACAGTGGCCGAATTGGAAGAGGATTTTGAGAACTTAGGATTGATGCATGGACCACGTTGCATTGTCAGTTGTGGAAATGATCCGATAGGGAGCTCCAGATCAACATCATATTACTGTCATTACAGTGCTAGCCACGAGACACAGGGAGATGGCGTTGAAGAAATGCCGCATGCACTGGAGGCCTTGATACGGATAATATTCGGTTACTTGATTTTTATCCTCGTCATTCATCTCTTCTCGTGGCTCTACTAGCTGGTTTTTGTTTCATTTTTTTTTTGGACGTTTTGGGATATGTTTTAGACAATGCTTTACATAGGTTTTGTAGTGTCATGGACTATGAAAACATATGTTATTACATGTTTTGGATAAGGATTTGCTGCTATATCTTACATAAGACTTACAATGGTAGTATGAACCCTTCTTCAAATATAAATGAGGATAGATTTCTGTAAAAGGTCATTATTGCACTCATAGAAGACCTCACTTAACAATTGGTTGCTTTGAATTGATTCAAAGCCTGTAACCTTCATCGTCTCCTGGCAGATAACATCTTCTCCACTAGAAATCATGCAAATGACAACAGTCATGGGGTCAAGATACTCAAGCCCCACTACAATAGACATGTCAAATCTTCAATGTTATTCTTTTGTTTAATACTGTGTCAATATCCTTTGATCCACCAAACACACTCACACCCCCACACCATTAGAACAATCCTAGCAAATCTACCCATGGTGCATTCTAGATGTTTAACTCATAATTAGAGGCAAACTGGATGAGAGCTTATACAAAAAAATCAGCATTAACCAGAGAAAGAAATCGAAGTTCTACGAATTCACTTGGTTAATATCATGAACAACAACTTGTATCCAACAGGTAAGTTAAGCTTAAAATTTTAGTTGATTTAATAAAATACCACCCACATTTAAACCACCAACTGATTAGAAGAGAGTCCGATCCTTAGCATCTTCTTGTATCAAGTATTAGAACATAGTGAAAAACCCCGAATGATGATCCTTAAGATTGATCACGGGGCTGTAACTTTACGAGTTATTAGTTATTCAAACCAGGTAGCATGGATGATTAAATATGGATGAATGGCATGGATGAAAGATGTATAGAAATTGGGCCGAGAACACATTGACTAGTGACCGGTGGTCACTATGAGCAACGGTCAACAATCTTACTTTTTTTGGAATTGCAATGCAAATCAAACATCATTTGCAGTTGTATTAGAGGTGAGGTGGTGGACACTATAACATCCTTTTCAATTTGACATGTCTATCACACCATTGAACCAAACACACAGCTGGTGATTTTATCTCTAGTACACCGTATTTTTTATATTAAACAAACATGCAGCAACAGTCAACGGAAGTAGTACCAATCATTACAATTACATGTAATAAGTAATTATTACTTCTTTACATCCAAATATGATGTAATTTGGAAAACCAAACAAGCCGTTATTGGCGAAAGGCTTTAAGCCTTTGTGAAAGCCAAGCCACATGCTGTTTCTACCTTATCAATACTCAAGAAAGATCATAATAGAGAATGGTTGTCAATAGTCATGCCAACTAAAGCTCTGGGCACACTTACCGAATGTATCCCAATTAATCAAGATGTTCTGGCTCAAAAATCAACCTAGTGCACTCATTAGGTGGGCCTTGATTTTAAATAGGTGGATTGTTTAAAAGCTTCTAGTAATGTTTTTCAGCTATACATTTTTAATTAATTTACGAACTAAATTCTTAAGTTAATACATGGAGACAGTGAGGCAATCTTTTTTTCTTTTTTTTCATCTGTGTTTATGAAACATATTAGACTTTGTATACCTAACTTTTTCATAAACAATTTAAGAGACCAACCTTTCTTTCACTGGGCGCGGTTTGGGTGATTCCCTAATTGTAGCCCTACTGTGATGTATGTGCATTACATCTATACCATCCATCCATTTTGATAGCTCATTTTAAGGAATGATCTCAAAAATGAAGCTGATCAAAATCTTAGGTGGACCATAGTAAAGGTAACAGTTGTGATTGAATCCTCACCATTAAAGACTTCATGGGAGGTCTTTGGAATGTTTATTTTCCATCCAAGCTATTGATAAGGTCACAAAGACTTGGATGAAGAGACCACACAAATATCAGTTTGACCCAAAACTTTTGTGGCCCACTAAAATCTTTTAATAGTCGACTACCACTGTTTCATGTACTATGGTCCACCCGAGATTTGGATCTGCTTCATTTTTTGGATCATGCAATAACATGATTTTTCAAAATTGATGAACGGTGTGGATATAAGGCACATACATAACAGTGACCCCATGGTTAAGGATCCCACCTACCTTGGTTGTCAGGCCCATGTCCTAGTGTTCGTTCCGTTCCATAGGGTTCCGCGGTCCTTCCGGTCGAATTCCGACGACCCTCGACCTAAGTCACACCCTGTAATCCCAAGCCGTCTCGACCCGAGACCTATGCCACTGCGACCACGCCATCGCAGGGGTTCCAATGCCATGTGTTGTGCGCCAATCCGACGTCTAGATCATGAGATGTGGGTCATGCATGATTCTGGCCATTAATCACGTAATTGTGGGACCCACCTAACCCATGACACATCTTCCTAGGTTATTATGAGGATGACCTCACCTACCTACCCTAGCCACCCTAGATACCCTAGCTATCCTAGCCACCCTACCCCCTAACCCATTATCATTTTCCTTCCCCATGTCTTACACCATCATCATTGCCTAGTTAAGAGAGTTAGGCAATCATTTCTCTCTCTCCTTCATCTCCCTCTTTCCCTCCATTCTCTCCATTTCTCCATTGCAAGAGAGAAGAGAAGCTCCCAAAAAAATAATTCTAGCTCCATTCACCCATTCTTCCCATCAATCCGACCATCAAAACTTCATCTCGACCCTTCAACCTTGCTCCCTTGAAGCATTAGAAGCCATTGGTGGTGGTAGAAGCCCAAGATTTGAAGGTGGGTGCTTGTTTATGATTAGATCCTTCCATCCTTTCATTTATTTTTAGTTTTCATTGCATGGGACCATGTAGGACCCACCAATCAATGGTGGAGATCCCACTTGGACCATTGGATGTGGCCGATGGCCCATCCTTAATGCATGCATGATCCATGATGGGTCCATTCTCCATGGACCCCATCATGATGTTTTCTTTTTTAATCCATGCCTTTAAGGGTCATCTAGACCCCTCATTTGCACTCAAATTTTTATTTTGATTATAATGGACCCATGCATGTATGGGACCCATCTTGATGTATGCATGTACATGGAGGAGCTCATAGTGGTGGAGCCCCTCCCATCTCCGTCGTTTCTCTCTTTCTCTCTCTCTCTCTCTTTTGTTTTATATGGTAATAATGATGATGAGGTGTGCGGCCCACCTGATGTGTGTGTGTGACAGACCATGATATGTTATATCCACGTCGTCTACCTATGGGGCCCACCTTGCTGGACTGTCCAGTAGATGGGCTTGCTACCTGTTTGTCTGGACGGGCCTAAATGAAGGTGAAAATACAAATATCAGCTTGATATTACAAGCTGGTGGGTCCCACATGTGTGGACCCACCTTCATGTATGTGGTATACCCACACTGTCCATCCAGACGGTGGGTCCCAGTAGGAGTTGATGTCAGCAAGTTCTGGACCATCATGAGGTATGTGTTATATCGTCCATCCATCAGGCGTGGGACCCACCCACATGTGTGAAATGTGTGGACAAGTGGGACCCACCTTAATGCGTGTATTCTGTATCCACGCCGTCCCTCTATTGGTGTGGGGCGCACATGATGTATGTGTTCATACACACCGTCCAATCGTTTTGGGCATGGGGCCCACCCCACATGTGTGGTACGTGTGGGATGGGACCCACCTTGGTGTATTTATTTTATATCCATTCCGTCCATCTGTCCTAGACGATGGACCCCACTGTGATGCATGTGCCTCTCCACACCGTCAGTCTGGACGTTTGGGGCACCCCATGATGTATGTGTTTCACCTATGTCGTTCGTCCATTTGTACTGGACATGGGACCTACCCACACGTGTGGGTAGGTGGGATCCACCTTGATGTATTTATTCTATATCCACACTGTCCATCTGTCCAGGATGGTGGGACCCCCTTGCAACGTATGTGTGTGCTGTGTGGCGCACACCTTGATGTGTGTATTTGTTCACCATGCCGCCTATCTGTTTTCTGAGGAGAGGCCCACCTTAATGTATGCATTGTACATCAGTACCGTCCATCTGGACGTACCGTGGGATGCACCATGATGTATATATTGTATATCTATACCATCCATTTGTGCGGCCCGCCGTGATGTATGTTTTATATATCTATGCCGACCATTTGTGCGGCCCGCCGTGATGTATGATTTAGGCTGTCCATCCGTTTTTCCTGGGTTATGGGCTGCCCCATTAGGCCCACCTTGTGATGCAATAAGCCCACCTTGATGTATGTATTGCTAGCTCTCTATTCATCCCTTGCGCCTAGCCCATGGGCCCTTGTGTGAGGCCCAAAATGATGCATTTCTGGCACTTATGTGAGGCCCAATGTGATGTACTTATGACCCATTGATGAGGCCCAATGTGATGTATATGAGGCCCATATGTGAGGCCCAATCTAATGTGTATGAGGCCCATGAGTGAGGCCCAATGAGATGTATATGAGGCTCATATAATGTGGTCTGATGTGATGTATATGTAGCCCATGTGTGAGGCCCGAAGTGATGTATATGGGGCCCATGAGTGAAGCCTAATGTGATGCATATTAGACCCTTGAGGGAGGCCCATTGTGATGTATATTAAGCCCTTGTGTGACGCCCATTATGTTGTGTATGAGGCCGTTGTGTGAGGCCATGGGCCCACTATATGTTAGGCTCTATGTGGGCCACTCCTTGGGAGCAATGTTGGTTAAATATCCACATTGATTGGCAATGATGGTTAAATGTCCATATTGTGACCTTCCCTTAGGCCTTATTAGGCCCATTCTCATCATTCTCTAAGTGGGTTGACCCAAATCGATAGGCCCTATTGATATTGCATGACCCATCTATTCTTTTGGGCTAACCCAAAATGTTGGGCCCCCATTGGTTGCTTGTAGGATTGTAGGTAGGCCACGTAGGCCCAACCTTGATATGAGGAGAGTTCATCCTCACCCTAGACGGAGGAATCTGTGCTATCGAAATTAGTATATCCACAGTCGAGGAATGATCCTCCATGTTACAGATCTGTTGTCCATCTATGGACCCCGCCTTGTACATATAGGCTGATTATCGATGCCGATTATCGCTGCCAATTATGAGCAGGCGATAACATAGCATCATGATAAATGCTCATACGCACCATTTGCATGGTTGTTATGAGATATGATTGACCATTGCATATGTCATTGGGCAGGTTGTTTATGGGACTCCCTGATAGGCGGAGTTGTCCCACATGAGCGCACAGTATGCGCAGGATTGATGCGTGATTGGACTGCGTGACTCATGCATCTTGCATTGTGTTATTATGATTACTGTATACCCTAACGACATCAGGGTTGTAGCCTCCGTAGATCTGAAAATACTGTTTAAGCACGGGGACTGTAACATTCCGGATTTTTGCCAACCTGGGATTAGATGTCCTTAGGTAATGGGTTGCTCCTAACACCTTATTATTTCGTCAGAACTGAACCCCATAGTCTAAAATTACTTCTGAACCCATTTCCTTCACAAATCCCACCCCTTTACTACCTTGTGCTTTCAATTTTTCAAAACACTTTCGCCCTAGACACTAACTTAAACTAGCTAAGTAGTAAAACTTGGATCACTTTATATACAAACTACAAAGGCCTAAGTACCATCTCAACAAGAAAACAATTAGGATTAAATCCTTTAGAAATTTAACAAAGTTAACTAAGTGCAAACTCGATTAGCCATGAAATCCGTTGGATCGCTTTAAATACGATCTGCAAGACCCAAAACTTGCAAAATCATGACGCTAGGTTACCCTAAAACCTAGGATCAATCTCATTACCCGTTGCTCTCGGGAGCATCTCGAAACTTCGTATTAGGTTTAGATCGCACATCGGGAGTCCGATTAACTCGAAGCTAAGGAACTAGGACCGCCCCACTGGGCTTGACAATCATCTCAAAAATCAGCTCCGACAGATGTCCCACGGCCATTTATTTCGATCCGGAGCGAGGGAGTGTGAAAAACACTATTCCCATCCTAATTAAAATATCTGGAATAGTGATCTGGCACCTTTCGCTTGCGCATCAGTATTAAGCAACCAGACCGTCAGAATCAGACCAAATTACACCCTCGGATCAGGAAAAATTTCAGGAACATTTACATGTACTTGGAATTTCGGATCGTGGCCCACTGACCGTTGAACTGAAAGTGGCCCGCCACGTGCGATCTGGGAATCCGATCGAGTCGAAAACGTAATCCCTCATAGATCCATGTGTGGTGAGCTTAAGTCTGACGTTTGGCTCAAGGAGGGCCACCAAAACCTCTCTTTTGAGCTGGAAAAGTGACGAAATACCTATATTAGCAGTAACCTTTGAACAGGAGTCTATTTCGGTGAGTTTTGAGACTATATAAGGACCTTAAACCCTCTCTCATGGCAGCCATAACGAATTTGGATTTGAGAGAGGGAAAAGAGAGAGAAAGTGAGGGAGAAGTGGGAGAATCTCCCTGCCGTCGTTCCCTGCCACCACACGGGCTGCACCATCCCTTTCTCATCGCTTTCCCGGCGATTCCAGCCCCTTTTCTAGGTAAGAAACCCTAACCCTAATCTGTTTTAGGGTTGTATAGGTTGTAGGTTATGAAATAGCTAACCTATTTCGTTCTCTAGGTTGCCAAACTGCCTAATACGGAAGCTTAGCAAACCTATCAACTCCGTTACGATTCTACGACAAAAGGTGCGGACTTTAGGTGTATAGGTTACGTTTTTCAATGCTTTCAATGTCAGATAATGATAGATTCATGATCTGCATGCAATTGCACATGTACAAAGTGCTTTCCGTTTCCTGTTTCGATTAACGTTGTAGAATATGGAATTTCACATACTCTAGATATACGTAGAAATACCGTATACGTATTTTTTTTGGAAAAATGTTTGACATGTTTATTTAATGTATGATTATATAATATATGGATAAAATACTAGTTTGGCGAAAGGAATCGCCAAAATACATGTTCCTTTGTAAATGTCAAGTATGTTGAATTTGTGTATTCTGGAAATACCGCGTATATGCAAATTTTGGAAATATAATTGTCATGATTATTTGTTGTATGAATACGGTATACGCGGATAAAATAACCGCTTGGCGAAAGAATAGCCCTAATATGCGATTTGCTAACATACACCATGTATGTTGTAATAGTGTATTCTAAGTGTTTGTGGAAATGGCTGAATGAGTATAGAATTCTCATTCGTGCTCGCCATGACTAATTGTCATGGATTCATGATTGATGTATTGGCGATACCCCCTTTGACGAAAGGATTTGCCCTAAGTCACGCCACGGCCAAAATACACTATATATGCTAAAATGTGTGGCCCAAGTGTTTGTGGAAATGACTGAATGAATATGGAACTCGGATTCCTGCTTGCCATGACTATCCGTCGTGGGTGTACGCGTGTTATGATTGGGGCAACTCCCTAGTGAAAGGATTTGGCCTAATGCCTATGTGATCGACATATGTCGTGTATGTTGATGTATATTTGTTTAAGTGTTTCTTGAAATGTCTGAATGAGTAGTAGTTAGCAAATTGTAAAGTATAAGGGTGTTGAGATATGATTCTCAACCTCTTTTAACTATGTGTATGATCTCCTTTGATAGTTGTGTGATTAGGAATTGAACATGTACAAACTCATGCTTGTGTTGTGATTCATAACATGCTCAACTGCTTTATGATTTTAACTGTGTAATGTATATGCTTAAATTTATATCTACGTTGTATGATCCGTCATGGGTGATGGGGGAGCGGAGCAACGAGTGCGTGCAACAGCCCTGGCAGCCCTAAACGGATAATACCAGACTGATTGTATGATTTGAATCGTGATCTATTACTGCTTTATATCTCTGTAATTGATTGTGTTTGGGGCTATGATTATAGTCCAGGCAATCGGTAACGAGATTGAACTCGTCGCTGAGATTCATTTGCCACGTGGGATGTGTTCGACGAACTCGAGTCGTGCGTTGCCTGTCGGCAGTGGCTAGGCCATACGAAGTTGTTTATGCACTTCATGTCGTGCAGCACAACGGGCGATCGTGCTAGTCGAGCTCGTCAAGTACCCGATCTGCCTTATGCATGTTCACCCTGTTTGGAAACTACTGCTTGAACCTAGGGTACCAAACTTACCAGTGAAACCCCTTGTTAACCATGGTACCGATATGAGGACACCGTGGTCGAGCTGTCGGCCTACGCTGGGGCCATGTGCCTCCCCGTAGTGACCATTGCGCAACCAAACTCGTGAGCCGAATACGGTGGTATGGGACACTGTATTCGAGCTGTCGATACCTCGGCGAGTGCCGAGTACGGTGAGATCTGTGCTTGTGCTGACGGGCGACGAGTCCTCCGTGGTATCATCGAGTACACTCCAAGGGTCTGTGATTGGCCACGAGTCTTTCACAACAACTAGAGTGTGAGTTGAGCCGAGTACGGTGAGACCTGTACTTGAGCTGACGGCTAGTGATTGAGCCGAGTACGGTGAGACCTGTACTCGAGCTGACGGCCAGCAATTGAGCCGCATACGGTGAGATCTGTATCCGCGCTGACGGGTGACGAGCCCTTTGCGATGCCTTCACTACGCCTCTCAAACCATAATATCGTATGAGAATCACTAGGATTGACGACCCTAGAATGGATCATGTTTGGGAATGATACAAGGGAGGTACCTTAGTTTCCCAATACTGCTGTTTGAAATGGGCTAATAAAAACTTGGTAATCATGAGCATCATCGCACCGCATGTGCTTTGTAGATGTGGCGCACTGAGGGAGTAAGCATTCGCGAACGTAAGATGATGTCGTTTGAGGGTGGTTTGGCAAGGGCATACAGCATCATGTCATTTCATTCTCGCATCTAATAAGAGTAGTTAGAATTGTTTGATTTGTACTGCTTTATCATTACTGCTTGATTGAATTGATAACATGTTAACCTATGCTTTACTGTTCCACTGAGTTGATCACTCACTCCCAAGTTACGGGACGGTGTTGTACACACCAACCAGATTTGTTGAGTTTCAGGTGGTGGCGATGCTTGTGAAGCAGAGCCGGACTACTTCTATGATGATAGGAGGAATTCTCCTATCTGTATCTCTCTGGCAGGTCAATGAAGACCTGATATTGTATTGACGGGGCTATGGTACATGGGATAGGAGGCATTACACTTCCTCACATTTGATACATTTTAGAACTGCACTTGTATTTATTTAACCTGGTAATGTTATCACACTCTGGAGACTCATCATAAGTTATATATTTTATCTATCTATCACAGTCTTCCGCTTGCAAATTTAACTGTCTCTGGAGTATGATATGCTGTTTTGGCTTAATCTCACTCATGTTCAATGCACGAATACAGTCAACATTCAATCATCATTCATTTTGTTGCATAAGTGATGTTCTGGAACTCGGGAGTTGAGTTTATGTTCGACCCCCGATTTTCAGGGCGTTACAGGGACGTGTAGGATGTCCCAGGGTGAAAGTCCCCAAACCCTTATGGTACCATGGAGGATGCTCCAATGCCTAGACCAAGTGGATGTATGAGTGCATGAGGGCCGATACCAGGAGGCCATGTCTCCCACCGTATCGTAGTCGGTTGGAAGGGGGTGTGGCCTTACCCGCCCAAGGGTAGGGGGCAATGCTAAGATGAGTTTGATCAGCTCGTAAATGGGTTCTCTACCGACGTGCCGGGTAGATATTGGCTAACTGCTAGTCAGGCAGGTAGTGAGGTCTCTTTCGCTTGCACGGTTGCGCATCCAGTGTAGGGCAACAATGTGATGTAAGTGTATTAGACCCCGATGATATTCCAGAGATGAGTTATATTATGATGAGGATCCAAAGGAGGATTGGTATGCTTGAGTTGCATTTTGCATCGCATGGCCTTAGTGTAGCCGATATCATTCATGCCTTGCATCACATAGCCTTCGTACGACCATTAACATTCATGGATTCACCAGCATATTCTGCATTACTCTGATATTGCATTCTAAGCACGCTTATATTGTGCACACACTTTCACCACCCTCTAAGCTTCCTATAAGCTTATGCACAATAGATGCGTGCAGGTAACATGAGGACACAGTCGTAGCTGAGTAAGAGCAGGAGCATGTGATTGCTTGCCTCCAAGTGTAGAGGTTCATAAGTAATATCCTGTGAATATAGGGTCGATCTCATAGGGAGATGAATTGCAAGAAGGAGAAAATCAAATGCAAAACAAACTAAGTTATAAATACTAAACTGATGATTTGATTTTGGGAGTTTTGAATGGATGTAATTCAACTGAATTAAAATAACACCCAAGCCTTGAAACAAAGTCCACACCAACCAATATATAAAGAAATCCAAAAGAAGATTGAAACGGGCCCATAAAATCAATACTCCAACAATAAAAAATCTCCAATGGTAAAATTAAGGATAAAGGCATCATGTTGCGCCGGGACACTCTTCCCAACCTTTGACATCTATCATAAGCAACACAGAAAGCATGAGTGTCTTTAAACATGATAGGCTAGTAAAAACTACGCTGCAGGATTTTTGCAGTGGTTTTCTTAACAGAAAAATGACCACCACATGCTTCCACGTGGCCAAAATAAATAACATTCTGAACTTCATCATCTGGGACACAATGTTTAAAAATCTGATCAATCCCATATTTATATAAATACAGGTCATCCCAAAAGAAGTTCCTAACCTCGGTTTCAAAATGCTTCCTATCTTTTGACTTCCAATGATATAACATTTTTTCCATTATAAGATAGTTCACTATATCCGCATACTAAGTTAATTTGGAGATCACAAATAACTCTTCATCAGGGAAAGTGTCCTGGATATGCATCTTGTAACGCCCTGAAAATCGGGGGTCGAGTATAAACTCAACTCCCGAGTTCCAGAACATCACTTATGCAACAAAATGAATGATGATTGAATGTTGACTGTATTCGTGCATTGAACATGAGTGAGATTAAGCCAAACAGCATATCATACTCCAGAGACAGTTATATTTGCAAGCGGAAGACTGTGATAGATAGATAAAATATATAAACTATGATGAGTCTCTAGAGTGTGATAACATTACCAGGTTAAATAATTACAAGTACAGTTCTAAAAATACCAAATGTGAGGAAGTGTAATGTCTCCTATCCCAAGTACCGTAGCCCCGTCAATACAATACCAGGTCTTCATAGACCTGTCAGAGATTACATGTAGGAGAACTCCTCCTCAACATCATAGTAGTAGTTCGGCTCTGCTTCATAAGCATCGCCAACACCTGAAACTCAACAAATCTGGTTGGTGTTGCAAACACCGTCCCGTAACGTGGGAGTGAGTGATCAACTCAGTGGAACAGTAAAATAGGTTAACATGTTATCAATTCAATCAAGAGTAATGATAAAGCAGTACAATCAAACAAGTTTAACTACTCTTATTAAATGCAAGTATGAATGACATGATGATGTATGCCCTTGCCAAACCACCCTCATGCGACATCATCTTACGTTCGCGAATGCATACCTCCCTCAGTGCTCCACATCTACTAGGCACATGCGGTGCGATGATGAGCATGATTACCGAGTTATTATTAGTCCATTTCAAACAGTAGTATTGGGAAACTAAGGTACCTCCCTTGTATCATTCCCAAACATGATCCATTCTAGGGTCGTCAATCCTAGTTAATCTCATACGATATTATGGTTTGAGAGGCATAGCGAAGGCATCACAAAGGGCTCATCACCCGTCAACACGGATACAGATCTCACCGTATGCGGTTCAATTACTGACCGTCAGCTCGAGTACAGGTCTCACCGTACTCGGCTCAATCGCTGGCCGTCAGCTCGAATATAGGTCTCACCGTACTCGGCTCAACTCATACTCTAGTTGCTGTGAAGAACTCGTCGCCAATCACAGACCTTGGAGTATACTCGAAGACACTACAGAGGACTCGTCGCCCGTCAGCACGAGTACAGGTCTCACCATACTCGGCTCTCACCGTAAGTGTCGACAGCTCGAATACAGTGTCCCATACCACTGTATTCGGCTCACGAGTTTGGTTGCTCAATGGTCACTACGGGGAGGCACGTGGCCCCAGCGTAGGCCGACAGCTCGGCCACGGTGTCCCATACCACCATGTCCGGCTCATGAGTCTTTAGCGGATCGAGGTACCATGGTTAACGGGATTTCCACTGGTAAGTTTGGTACCCTAGGTTCAAGCAGTAATGACCAAACATGGTGAACACACATTCGACAGATCGGGTTACTTGACGAGCTCGGCTAGCTCGAGCGCACAACATGTTGAACAACATGAAGTGCATAAGCACTTCGCGTGGCCAACCACTATCGTCAACTGAAGTACGACTCGAGTTCGTCGAACACATCTCACGTGGCGAATGAATCACAGCCACGAATTCAATTCTGGTACCGATTGTCTGGACTATAGTCATAGCCCCAAACACAATCAATTGCAGATAGATAAAGCAGTAATGAATCAAGATTCAACTCATACAATCAAGGTCTGGTATTATCCGTTTAGGGCTGCCAGGGCTGTTGCACGCACTCGTTCTCCACTCCCCCATCACCCATGACGGATCATACAACGTAAATATGAATTTAAACATATGCATTACATAGATAAAATCATAAAGCAGTTGAGCATGTTATGAAGCACAACACAAGCATGAGTTTGTACATGTTCAATTCCTAATCACACAACTATCCAAGGAGATCATACACATAGTTAAAAGAGGTTAAGAATCATATCTCAACACCCTTATACATTACGATTTGCTAACTACTACTCATTCAGACATTTCAAGAAACGCTTAAAAAAAACATACATCAACATACATGACATATGTCGATCACATAGGCATTAGGCCAAATCCTTTCACTAGGGAGTTGCCCCAATCATAACACGCGTACACCCACGACGGATAGTCACGGCAAGCAGGAATCCAAGTTCCATATTCATTCAGTCATTTCCACAAACACTTGGGCCACATATTTTAGCATATATAGTGTATATTGGCCGTGGCGTGATTTAGGGAAAATCCTTTCGTCAAAGGGGTATCACCAATACAACAATCATGAATCCATGACAATTAGTCATGGCGAGCACGAATGAGAATTCTATACTCATTCAGTCATTTTCACAAACACTTAGAATACACTATTACAACATACATGGTGCATGTTAGCAAAACATGTATTAGGGCTATCCTTTAGCCAAGCGAGTATTTTATCCATGTATAATATATTACTACAGCAAATAATCATGATAAATACATCTCCGAAATTTATACGTATACACTATTTTCTAGAATACGCAATTTCAACATACATAGTGTATATAAGTAAAACATGTATTTAGGCGAATCCTTTCGCCAAATAAGTATTTTATCCATATATCGTATATCCATACAACAAATAAACATGTCAAACACATTTCAAAAAAATATACGTATACCGTACTTTCTACAAATACCTAGAGTATGTAGAATTCCATATTTTTCATCTTTAATCGAAACGGAAAACAGACAGCACTTTGTACATGTGCAATTGCATGCAGATCATGAATCTATCATTATCTGACATTGAAAGCGTTGAAAACCATAACCTATACACCTAAAGTCCGCACCTTTTGTCGTAGAATCGTAACGAAGTCGATAGGTTTGTTAAGCTTCCATATTCGGGAGTTTGGTAACCTATAGAACGAAATAAGTTATCTATTTCATAACCTACAACTTTCTAAACCCCAAAACAGATTAGGGTTAGGGTTTCTTACCTAGAAATGACGCCGGAAACGCCGGGAAAGTGATGAGAATCAGGCGGTGGAGCCCGAATAGCGGCAGGGAAGAGTGGCAGGGAGAAACTCCCACTGCTCCCACACTTTCTCTCTCTTCTCTCTCTTTTTTCTCTTTCAATCTCAAATTCGTATGGCTGCCAAGAGAGAGGGTTTAAGGTCCTTATATAGTCTAAAAACTCACCAAAATAGACTTATGTTCAAAGTATACTTACATTATAACCAAATCGGCATTGTTTCAGCTCAAAAGAGGGTTTCTGGCGGGCCTCCTTGAGCCAAAGGTCGGACTTAAGCTCACTAACGCTGGATCTATGTTCTATTAAGTTTTCGTTTCAGTGGGATTTCCAGATCACGCGTGGCGGACCAGTTTCAGTTCAACGGTCAGCGGATCTCGATCGGAGATTCCGAGTACATGTAAATGTGTATGAAATTTCTCCTGATCCGAGGGTGTAATTTGGTCTGATTCTGACGGTCTGGTTGCTTAATACTGATCCGCAAGCGAGAGGTGCTAGATAACTATTCAAGATATTTTATTTTGAAATTATTTCACATTTCTCACACTCTTCGCTCCGAGCTCAAGCGAATAGCGCTGGGACACTATCTGGATTTGATTTCTGAGATGGTTGTCAAGCCCAGCGAAGCGGTCCTAATTCCTTAACTTCGTGTTAATCGGACTTCCGACGTGCGGTCCAGATCCGATACGGAGTTTCGAGATGCTCCTGTGAGCAGCCGGGTAATGAGATTGATCCTAGATTTTAGGGTAACCTAGCGTCAATGATTCTACAAGTTTTGGGTCTTGCAGATCATATTTAAAGTGATTGGTGCTAATTTCACAGGCACTCTAGTTTAACACTAGCTAAATCTCACTTAATTTCTAAAGGGTTTAGTCCTGTAAGATTTCTGTCTGAGGTGGTACCTGGGCCTTTGTAGTTTGTATATAAAGTGATCCGAGTTATACTACTTAGCTAGTTTAAGTTAGTGTCTAGGATGAAAGTACTTAGAAAGATTGAAGAGCAAGGTGGTGAAGGATGGGATTTGTGAAAGATATGGGTTCACAAGCGATTTTAGCCTTTGGGACTGAGTTTTGACAAGTTAATAAGGTGTTAGGAGCAACCCATTGCCTAAGGACATCTAATTCCAGGTTGGAAAAAATCCGGGATGTTACACATCTCCTAAGTGGAATCATCTAACACCAATATGGAAAGGTGATCAGCCACTACGTTTTCTACTCCTTTCTTATCTTTTATCTCTAAGTTAAATTCTTGGAGTAGGATGATCCATCTCAAAAGTCTTGGCTTTACATCCTTCTTAGATAGCAAATATTTCAAAGCCGAGTGGTCCGTGAAAATGACCACTTTGGATCCTAGCAAGTAGGACTTAAACTTATCCAAAGCAAAAACTACTGTAAGTAGCTCTTTTTCAATTGTTGAGTAGTTCACTTGGGCCGAGTTTAGAGTTTTACTTGCATAGTGAATAACGTAGGGCCGTTTATCTTTCCTTTGGCCCAAAACAGTTCATATGGCATAATCACTTGCATCGCATATTAGTTCAAAAGGAAGTGTCCAATCTGGTGGACGCATGATAGGTGCAGTGGAAATGGATGATTTAATTTTATTAAAGGCACTTGCACACTCATCTGTCCACTTAAATGGAACTCCTTTTGAAGAAGATTAGTCAAGGGTCTAGTAATGGAACTAAAGTCCTTGATGAATCTTCTGTAAAAGCCAGCATACCCTAGAAGTGATCTAATATCTATAACAGTTCAGGGGATAGGTAGATTAACAATAATGTCGAGTTTTGAACGATCTACCTCGATTCCATTTTTGGAGATAACATGACCCAAAACAATTTCCTTTTGAATTATGAAATTATATTTCTCCTAATTTAAGACAAGGTGTTTCTCTTCACACCTAGACAAGACAAGATATAAATTGTTAAGGCATTCCTCAAAACTACTCTCAAATACAGAGAAGTCATCCATGAAAACCTCAAGAAACTTTCCAACCATATTTGAAAAAAATACTTAACATACACCATTGAAAAGTTGTCGCGGCGTTACACAATCCAAATGACATCTATTTGAAAGAAAATGTACCAAATGGACAAGTGAACGTGGTTTTCTCTTGGTCTTGCAGGGCTATCTCTATTTGGTTATATCCGGAATATCCATCAAGAAAACTATAGAAGGAGTGATATGCTACCCTCTCTAAAACTTGATCAATGAATGGTAGAGGGAAATGGTTTTTTTATTTTTTTTGTGACCTGGTTCAATTTTCTATAGTCGATGAAAACACGCCAACCAGTGGTGACACGTGTTGGTATGAGTTCATTATTAGAATTCTGCACAATAGTTATTCCAGATTTCTTTGGGACTACTTGAATTAGACTTACCCAAACACTATCGGATATTGGGTAGATGATTCCCACATCTAATAATTTGATCACCTCATTTTTTACAACTTCCATCATGCTTGGATTGAGACGCCTTTGAGGTCGTCTAATTGGTTTAGCATCCTCATCGAGGTGGATCTGATGGATGCATATGGAAGGGCTTATTCCCTTGATGTCAGAAATGGTCCAGCCCAAGGCTCCTTTGTAGTCCTTTAGAACATTCAACAATTTAATCTCTTGATCCTTGTCTAAAAATGAAGAGATCACCACAGGATATGTTTTATTTTCACGTAAGTACACATACTTAAGCTCATTTGGTAGTGGTTTTAAATCAAGCTTTGGAACATTAGTTGGTAATGACTGAGGTTGCAAGTCTTCGATATATAGGATTTGAGTGCGTGGTTTCCATTGGTACATAACAATGTCCTAGGTGGTCGTGCTCTCATTATCATCACAAATTTCAGCAAACACTTTTTCTAAATAAAAATTTTTCAAGTTCCCAAAGACTTGAATCAATTCCTTAGTCAGACTAAGTTTCAATTTCTCTTCTTCTATCAAGCAGTCCATGAAATTCAGCTCATGAATTTCATTATTATCAATGGGTTGCTTACATAGATTGAAAATATTTAGCTCTAGAGTTATGTTACCAAAAGACAAGTTCATCATTCCATTCCTGCAATTTATGATTTCATTTGAAGTTGCTAGGAATGGTCGGCCTAAAATGATGGGAACTTGAGCGCTAGCATTTACACATGATTCAGTGTCTAGTACGATAAAATCCACGAGGAAGTAGAATTTTTCCACTTAGACTAGCACGTCCTCTAAAATTTTCCTTGGTACCTTAATGGAGCGGTCAACGAGTTGGAGTGTAATCGTGGTTGGTTTAAGCTCGCCTAACCCCATTTGTTTGTAAACAGAATAAGGTACTAAGTTGACACCTGCACCCAAATCTAGCAAAGCATGCTTAATTTAGAAATTTCCAATAATACAAGGAATAGTGGGACTTCTCGGGTCTTTGTATTTAGGTATGGCCCTTTGTTGAATGATAGCGCTCACTTTCTCAATAAGGAAGGCCTTTTTGTGCACATTTAATTTCCTCTTTACAGTGCACAAGTCCTTGAGATATTTAGCATATGATGAAATTTGTCTAATGACATCAATCAGAGAAATATTAATAGTAACCTTTCGGAACACATCCAACACCTCTTGATATTTCATGGGGACAGTCGGATTCCGAAGTCTAGATGGGAATGGAATTGGAGGCTCATATGACTTAGTATCTTTATCCTTTTGTTGTTGCGACTCTTGAACCATAGCAGGTTCATCATTTTCTTTAGACAGTGGCTCATCCTCCGGTATTTCTACCGGTTGCATTATCTTGTTATCAACCTCTTTTCCACTTTTCAAGGTAATGATGCCTTTAGCTTGTTCATGATGTATCTCACTTGGATTTGAGTCTCCAATGAAATGTGCGTTTCTAGGGTTTGACACAGGTTGAGAAGGGTGCCTTTTTCCCTAGCATTTAGTTAAGTCTCAATCCTAGCCACAACCATCTTTAATTCCTGATTTGATTGGATTAGAGTCTGATTCATTTGAGCTTAAGAGTTCATGAATGCGGTAAATGCATCCTCCACGGATGATCGCTTTGGTAGGGGCACATATGGTGCATTGTTAGGTGCCCCGAAGAAGTTATTTTGTGGAGGCATTTGAGGTGCATTGGACACATTAATTTGTGGTCCATTCCTCCAACTAAGATTAGGATGGTTACACCAATTTGGATTATACGTGTTTCTCATTGGTTGCATAACTGACCTTTGGTAGTTATTTATAGCATTTGCTTGCTCATGCTCATGCGTGATATTTTGTACAACTGAGATTATTGGACAATCCTTTGTGTCATGGTCTGTGCCACCACAAATGCTACAAAAATTATCTAAAGAAGTGTTTGCTTTAACCATATCAACCTTCCTAATTTTCAAGGCTTTGACCTTTCTAGCCAATGCAGCGAATTTTACATTAAGGTCGTCTTCCTCTTTTAGGACATACATCCCCGCTTTCTCTCTAGGAATGGGTCTAGTTTAGTCTGGTTTAGCAGAGACATCCCATGTCTGCGTATTCTCTGCTAACATATATAGAAAATCCCAAGCCTCATTATGATCCTTGTGAAGAAAGGTTCCACCACACATCATCTCTATGAATTGACGGGTATCCATGGTGAGCCCCTTTCGGAACACATCAATCATGTGCCATGGTTCATAACCATGATGTGAACAAGTAATTAGAAGGTCTTTGAAGCGCTCCCAAACTTTAAAAAATAGTTCATTCCCCTTTTGAGAGAATGACATGATTTCTTGTTTTAGTGCATTTTTTTTTTTTGTGCTCGGGAAAGAACTTTTTCAAAATCTCTCTACTTAAGGCTTGCCATGTAGTGATGGTATTAGGTCTTAGAGAGTTGAGCCATGCTTTGGCCCGATCGTTTAGAGAAAATGAGAATAACCTAAGCTTAAGTACATTCCTATTGCCATTGTTTACTTGTAATGTTGCAATTACTTCCTCAAAGTCCTTGAGGTGCAAGTAGGGGCTTTCAAAATCCAAGTCATGAAATTTAGGAATCAATTGAATCACACCTGGTTTAAAATCAATGTTCCCTATGTGAGTAGGGAACACTATGAAAGATAGTAAAGTTGATCTCTCAGGGTGTAGATGTTCATATAAAGTTTGTTGTTGGTTTAACACATTCTTATGAACTTCATTTTCATCCTCAAGAGGAGGATTAGGTTGATTTTCTCTGTTTTGATTTATAGTTAGATCTGTCAGATTTGGATTTGAATTATCAAATGGGTCTACCATGAAATCTATGTGATGTTGAGTGCCTCTTCTAAGTGAATGATCAAGGCCTGGAACTAGTCCACCTTCGGAAGAGAGTCGATTGTTTTGATCCCTACTCCAACGAGACATAAACCATCCATACCACACAACAAATACCACTAATTCAAATAGCAAGTATGATACTTAAAATAAAAATAAAAGCTTAACCAACAACCCAAGCGGCAGGGCCGACCATGAGGGTTCAATCCACAAAGTAAAAATAAATCAACAACCCATGCGGTAGGGCCGATCATGAGGGTTCAATCCACAAAGCAAAAATAAATCAACAACCCAGGCGGCAGGGCCGATCATGAGGGTTCAGTTCAGAAAGTAAAAATAAATCAACAACCCAGGCGATAGGGCCGATCACGAGGGTTCAATCCACAAAGCAAAAATAAATCAACAACCCAGGTGGTAGGGCCGACCATGAGGGTTCAGTCCACAAAGCAAAAATAAAGCAACAACCCAAGCGGTAAAGCCGACCATGAGGGTTCAAACCATAAAGCGAAAATAAATAAATAAATAAATAAAAGTAAAACTAATGCGGAAATTAAACTATGCTAATATGGAAAATAGATTCAGCGGATGATCTTTGTGATCAAACAACAACTGTAGGACAACCATAGCACTTGGGTGATAAAATCCCAAGCAGGGCAACCTTATGTCATAGTTAGTGCTTGAAAGACCTAACTAAATTTACTTTCAAAGAAAAAAAAATAAAACATAAAAAATAAAATCTATAGAAAATTTGGAGGGTTTAGAAGAGAACTTACCTTAGAAAAAAACTTACCTTAGCTATCTGGCACAGATCTAATCTATCTCAGTCTCTCCCCGGCAACGATGCCAAAAACTTGATTGCATGTCTCCAAGTGCAGAGGTTCGTAAGTAATATCCTGTAAATACAGGGTCGATCCCAGAGGGAAATGAATTGCAAGAAGGAGAAAATCAAATGCAAAACAAACTAAGTAATAAAAACTAAACTGATGATTTGATTTTGGAAGTTTTGAATGGATGTAATTCAACTGAATTAAAACAACACCCAAGCTTTAAAGTTCCACATGTAGTTTAATATTCCAAAATCATGATGACTTGTATAACACAACTAGGATCTAAGCACCGTGGTCAGCCTAATCGAAAAATAAAACAATTTAAATATTTTAAATAGATAATATAAAAGATTAGAAAATCATGGATTTGCACCATTGATATATATTCTTAAGCGTTAGTGATTTTAAGAATTCAATATCAATGAGATAATGAAAATCAAAGAAATATAACTGGTTGAGAACCTCTCCTATTTAGGAATTCTGATTGATCTAGGGTAAGCCTATCAATCAATGTGGAACTCATATGATGGAAACATATAGATCTCACAAGAGGATAAAAAACAAAACCTAAACAATAGATAACATGCATACACCATTCTTCTCATCATTAAAACAATCAATCATCACGACTTAAAGAATTATTAAACCCATGTGCTTCCCTTTTAGCTTGGGCTAGAGGGAACTTAGAAAACATAACTAGAATAGAAAAGAAAGCATCAAGAAAAATAAATGCAAATAGAAAAGATCTAAACGAAAAAAAATAACTTATAAAATTGAAAACCCTTTAAAAACCTAGATATTGCTCTTGAATGCTTTTAATGATGCTTAGGAATGCCTTAAGAAGCCCTATTTATAAGTGAGGAACTCCAATTTTCGTACAAAGTTGAAAAACTCTAGAAACTGCCTCAAATTTATACAGTTTTTCAAAATAGACTTCTCACTGCACAGTTTATTTAAAATAGATTTTTTGCTGCATAGTTTTCCAAAATAGACTTCAGAGCTTTAGAATACACTTTTTTAGGACGATTTTATGATTCTTCACTTCAAATCTTCGATTCTCTTCATTCTTCACTTGGTTTTTTTGGATCTTTGGCATGTGAATTCTTTAATCTTGGTCTCCTAAGATCCATCTCTTGCCTTGATAATTTTTGAGCATCAAATTCATGCTTTTAGCACTCTTTTTCAATCCAAGCTTTTAAATTCACCTTACAACACATACACGAGTAAAATAGAACATTAAGCCGATTCATATTCATAAAACTAAGATATAAATGGAAGAAATTATGCAATATTTGAGTCTCAACAGTGTGCCATGGAGCTTCAGGAGGTTTTGGTTATTATTATCATTGTATTTCCCTTTATGCACCTTGTACTCAAAAGTTTTTTTTTATCATAGTGAATTTTGTGATGGTGCTCTTGTGGTTATTGTTCATGGGTAATGCTATGGTTATGCTTATTGTGAAACAATTTTATGTTAAAAATCCTCCTTGTAGGATCCCAGGATCGGAACCTGGCATATGGGTATTGGGAGCCAAGAATGGAGTACTACGGAGGCTGTCGGCGTCGGATTCGGCTATTGAAAATTTTGTTAGCCCGGTTTTAGAGTTTGGGGCGTGACATCGGTAGTCGTGCCCTCTTTCCTTAGTTTCAGAGACCAAGGGCAACCAGACTAAAAAACCCTGGTTTATTCTCTTTCCTCATTGGAAGTGGAACTGTACTATTAAAGTTCCTGATTATTGCAACCAGATCAACATGTACTAAACTGCATTTCTCACAAACATCATGGTTCAAACTCACTCACTACTACTGAGTCCGAGTTGGTTCAAACTGACTCATCGAGCCGTCTCCCCTACTTGGTTGAGTCAAGAGACTATTAATTTTATAGAAAAAGTGCTTGTGGCATGATTCAAACTCAGACCTCCAGTGAGTTGGTAAACAACATTTATCCACTAACCTAGGACTTGTTTTATTTTTTAAGGTTCATATATTATCTTATGTCATGTCTATTATTAGTATAATTAAAATTCTAGTTTAATTATTAAATATTGAGTTGTGACAAATCGAGTCAATCCAACGTAGCTGGCTATCAAGTTGGGTTGAGTTTTTTACGCTGGGATGAACGTGATGAGGTCGATCACCGTCTTCCTCAAGGATAACTACTCCAAATCCACGAAGCTTCTCTAGACTCCTCACAGAGACTTCTCGAATCCATAAGGAAAGGAAACAAGAAAATAAAAATAAATTCTAATAAATTTGAAATTTAATTGATTAATTGAAATAAATGAGTTCGCAACTATTTAAATAGGGATGCCAAGCAATATGAGAGAAATCAGAAGCAAACTATAACTAAAACTCCCTAAAATTCGTAACTTACTGTACATAGTAAATTTACTTTTATAGTAAGTGTCCTATGTGGCTTAATCACGTTATTCTCTTAATTATTGTAATCACTTTTCATGTTGGACACAACTCCTAAAGCCTAACGAATGAAGAGTTATAATCAAACTAAAACTTAATATTTATAGTAAAAAAGGAGCTAAACATGGAATTAGGCCGTCAATATGATAGAATCTCTCAAATTTGGCATTGGTAACCTGGCATAGCTAGGTTGGTTGGCTAAAGTAGCTCGTCCTACCCCAAAATCATATATGATACGTCGAGTAACTCATTCCGGTTTGCGAGATATGCTTGTTTTAAGGTTCTAACGGTCTTAAAGACTTCTGCTTCTGA
This sequence comes from Magnolia officinalis, assembly GCA_021015155.1. Classification (NCBI taxonomy): domain Eukaryota; kingdom Viridiplantae; phylum Streptophyta; class Magnoliopsida; order Magnoliales; family Magnoliaceae; genus Magnolia; species Magnolia officinalis. Next base: position 40,501,154 of record JAJHSJ010000017.1, on the reverse strand, counting down.
TTAGGCCTTCTCTAGTCCATCTTGGACATGAAAGTGTCCGCAACCCACTCTACATCAGTACCATCCACTTCAAAAGAACTCATCCTCGAGTTCTCGCGCTACTTCGATTCATGATACCCAGTCTGGTGAGCCGTAATGATACCTAGATCAAAAGTTATGATCGTTAATTTACTATCTACCTTTTGGTCCAACCATGCTAGGAATGTATCTATGACACATTTTATATCAGACCCCTAAGCTTGAAAAAAAAAAAAAAAAACTCATCCTCGAGTTACCAAGTGACTTGCTTCATGATTCTGAGATAACTTTTGATGTCGATGTTTATTAGTCATTTTCTTGTACTTGACATTAGGCTCTTAAGTTGAAACAATACACATAGTCATGCTCTCCTTAACTTGGCTAGTATGGGTTAGTTCCTTCACTTCTGCCTTCGAGATCTCATGGGACAGAATTAGCGCATCCGTAATACAGTTGAGGGTTGTCTGTACCCCTTGCATGGTCAACTGACTCTCCCAATGAAAAACTTCCATTCTTTCCGAAAGATAATGAATCCCTGAATCACCGTTCACAGGATTTTTGTTCATACCTTCATTATTTGCCATCAGCCTGAGGAAGTCTTCGCTCTAATATCAATTGATGCAGGGATGAATGATGAGGTCGATCACCATCTTCCTCAAGGATAACTACTCCGAAACCACGGAGCTTCTCTGGACTCCTCACAGAGACTTCTCGAATCCACGAGGAAAGAAAACAAGAAAACAGAAATAAATTCTAATAAATTCAAAATTTAATTGATTGATTAAAATACATGAGTTCACAACCCTTTAAATAGGTATACCAAGCAATATGAGAGAAATCAGAAGCAAACTATAACTAAAACTCCCTAAAATTCGTAACCTACTATAAATAGTAAATTTACTTTTTATAGTAATTGTCCTATGTGGCTTAACCACTTTATTCTCCTAATTATTCTAAGCACTTTTCATGTTGGACACAACTCCTAAAGCCCAATGGATGAAGAGTTATAATCAAACTAAAACTTACTATTTATAGTAAAAACGGAACTAAACATTGAATTCGGCCATCGATGTGATAGAATCTTGCGAATTCGGCATGGGCAACCCGGCTATAGTAACTCGTCCTACCCCAAAATCATATATGGTACGTCGAGTAACTCATTCCGGTTTGCGGGATATGCCCTTTTTAAGGTTTTGACAGTCTTGATGACTTCTGCTTCTGTGACCCCCCCCCCCCCCCCCCCCCCCCCCCCCCCCCCCCGCTCTACATCAGTTTTTGAGAATTAAAATGTGCTCATAAAGCAGGCTACAAGTTAACAATTTCAGCTTATTAATTGCCAGGCCATGTACTTGAATGCAGGCTGTTAATCATTTCCTTTACCTATCAATTTCTTTGCTGTATGTTGTTCACTGTATGAGCGAATCAGTGAACTGGTCTAACTTTGGCCCAAGAAGCCCAAGTGGTGGGGTCCACTTAATGTGAGGTTTCGAGGTTACATGGCCGCACATGTGGGATGCCATTGCACTAGCATGTGCATTAATTTATGCAAATGCACAACGGAAATACTCTATTATTAGAATCTCACATCATGAGCACGAGTGATGTGAGGCCCACCATTTACATGCATGACATACCGTGAGATGCAGGTGCATTAATCATGGCCCCACCGGGATCATATCCTAGTCCAAATATTAGGCCGATCAAATATACATGTATCATCATCATCATTATCTAAGTCTTATTCCAATTAATTGGGCCAGCGATGTGAACCATTTCCGCAGTTCCACTCCCTCTAAGGCCATAACTTCATGAGGTAGACCATATGTCAACAAGTCTTTTAATTAAATATATGTATGTATTAAAAATAAATGGAATAACATCACCAGCAGCCCACTCAAAATTCATGTGAGACACGTCACGAGGGGATGGGCCTTGTCGGCATGTATATGTGGCTTGGATGGTGTACATGTGTAGTATGTTGCAACATTGGATGTGCCATGGATCGTACAGACAAACAATCTCGCATGGTATTTTGCAATGCTCCGGCCAGAAGATCGAGCTGTAGAGCGAGGTAGGAACCACTATGGGCCTTAACATGGATGTCCCATGCACCAAAAGTCCTAAGACCGGAAGATTGCTAACAGTTCAATAGGTGCTCAACGCTAGTCGGTTAAAAAAGAAGAAATCAACAGCTAAAAGGCTAGATGTATTCCAGTATAGTCTATGGGCCACCCACAGTGATGCCATTGTATCAGCCGTTTGGATCACCGAAACATGTGTAACAATCCCTACAAAACAAAAGCATGGATATTTTTACCACGAAATTTTACTAAATAATTCTACAAAACAAAAGCATGGATATTTTTACCACGAAATTTTACTAAATAATTCTTCGACTTCTTTAAAGTCCCAAAAGGTGCTTCTCAAGAATGAAATGGCAAAATGTCATTTAAAATTTTTTTTTTTTTCATTTCTAAACAGAGGTATACTCGAGCTTTGTGAGGTCCACATGGTGAGTAGTAACATCCAACCCATCCAACAGGCTTATTGTTGTGATCAGATCAAATAAACCGAAACTCAGGCCAATCCAACTATCGGGGGTGCCACACCATAAGAAAATTTATACCACCCAAAACCACCAAATCATGTCTGGCCCACGTGATTATTAGATTAGAATGGAATTTGGACGTTTGATCATCATGGTGGCATGGCCCTCTTGGATGAGTTTGTGTACAGACCATGTAGCAACACAATGCTCCCCTTCATCACCTTTTATAAAAATAAAAATTATTTAAAAAAAAAAAAAAAAAAAAAAGGACAGATGAAAGCCTTTTTATCACTCAACTCCTCAAGAAGCACGGCCAAAGACCTAAAATTGGTCGAAGCAGTGTTTGGTAAACATATAATTCTTTAAGAGCCTGTTTGGATACAAAGAATAAGAAATGTGCGACTGGATATCCCAATGGAGTCCTGTAAATGGAGAATTGCTGAATCCAACAATAGTTCTGTTGATTGGTTTAGGGTGTAGTTTTCATGAAAATGTTAAATAGTCATTTGTCAAGGAGCAGGGGCTCTTTCCTAAACTTAGGAATCAACATTTGAGTGAATCCAACGATAGTTCTGTTGCTTGGTTTAGAGTGTAGTTCTCATGAAAAATGTTAGCAAGTCATTTGTCGAAGGGCAAGGGCTCTTTCGTAAATTTGGGAATCAACATTTGACTAATCTTGTGATAGAAACCCAAGAAGCATATATCACAACCTTTTGACCCCACACTTCTTGCAGAGATAGATGACGCGTATTACCTAATAGCCAGTCTCATGGAACGCGGATTACGGCCTACCGCCACCGTCTCCAGCAGCGAACGGGCAGGAAATCTGAGTGGCCACCGTGATGTATGCGTATTATCCACACCGTCCATCCATTTTTCTGTGGAATTTTCTAAGACGGGGCCAAAAGTTAAGAAATTACAAGGCTCAAGTGGACCACACAACAGGAAGCAACGGTTATAATGATGCTTACTGTTGAAACTTTCCTATGGCCCACCGTGATGTTTATTTACTATCCATTCTATGAATAAAGTTACATAGACCTGGAATAAGGGAAAACACAAGTATCAGCTGGATCTAAAACTTAGGTGGCACCAAAGAAGTTTTCAATGGTAATATTTTAATCCCGATTTTGTGATCCACTCGTGTCTTGGATCTACCTCAGTTTTCGGTTTATATCTGAAATGATACCAAAAAAATGGATGAATCGGTGTAGATAAAACCAATACATTACGGTGGACCCTCGTAGCCCCTGCCTGAGCTCGAGAGGGCAGGGTAGGATGCAATCCACGTTCGGCTCGGGAATACGAGCCACTGTGATGTATATATTTTATACATGCTGTCCAGCCGTTTTGCCAGCTCATTTTACGGAATAACCCAGAATTGGGACTGGGTTTCCTGCGAAAGCCTATAGCACCGAGTTACTTCACAAGGATGTGGGGTAGGGCCCACCGTGATGTTTACGAGAAATCTACCCTGTCCATCCATTTTTCTAGCTTATTTTAGGACATGCCATAAAAAATGAAGTGGACCCAAAACTCAAGTGGGTCACACGATAGAGAAAATTGGGGAAAGAAATTTCTACCATTGAAACCTCCTTAGGCTCCACATTGATGTTTATATGCCATCCAAACCGTTTATGAGCTCAATCCCATTGGGATGAAGTGAAAAGACTATAAAAAGCCTGTTACAAAACTTTTATGGCCATAGGATTGTTTGAGCGGTGCCCACTGGATCCATCTGTTTCCTTTCCTGCAGCCCACTTGAGCTTTGGATCCACTTCGTTTTTTGTTGCATGTCCTAAAATGAGTTGGAAAAATGGATTGACGGGTGGAAACATTGCAATGAACCCCACCTAATATCCTTGCACTGGAACTTCCTGCAGGGGGCTTTCGTAGGAAATCCGTGTCCCCAAAAATATGGTCCATCTAAAGCTCACGTGGACCACACCACAGAAACAGTGGGGAGAAGGACGCCCACGGTTGAAAACTTCATAGGCCAGCCATGAAGTTTATTTCCCATCCATCATGTTCATAAGGCCACACATAGATTAGGACGAAGGGAAAATAGAAATATCAGCTTGATCTAAACCTTCCATTGCCCCCAAAATTTTTCATTCAATGCCTATTGTTTCTAGGATGTGGTCCACTTGAGCTTCAGATCTACTCTATTTTTGAGTTCATACCCTAAAATAAACCAGCAAATAGATTAACAATGTGGATAAAATACATACTTCACAGAGGGTCCCAAAGATCTTGGTGTCTAGGATATCCATGGAGACTAGGTCCGCATACTATCGGCGTTAGAGAGAGACTTGAAATGTGGTAAATGAGGAAGGAAAAAAGAAGGGAGTTCCAAAAATGGATTTTATATTCTTTACTTTCTCTCTTTAGATAAGTATGCGTGTAGGATAGCGAGATTGGTAGAAGATTAAAAAATGATTTAAAAAAAAACGCTAGTGAGGCTGATGAGGAATTTTCTATAATAGGTTCTACTGTAACCAAAACAAGTGACGTTGGCCTGAAATTCCCAGGGAGCGATGATAAAAACCACATTAAGAAAAAAAAAAAAAACCAACTCATTCCAATACATTGCCACATCATGCAACAGCGGTGCGTTTCCAATATGATGACATACATTCCCAACAAATGAAAATATATTCCGTGCCTCCATGTCACTCTGAATACATAGCATATATGGATAAAATCGAAACCGCCCACTTCATGATTCCAATAGTTATTGGGCCATGGTAAAAAAATCACAATTTTTAGATAGTTTTAGCCCTTTACTTGGTAGAATATATACAAACACTAGAAGATAAAAATGAGCAACGGTTCCTATCAAGTGAGAAAATGACTATTTATTGGATAGTTAGGATAGTCTGATCAAAGAAATATTATGGTAACAGACAATCAATGGATGAGTCGACAGGATGTATGGTTCAGATCATCATATACATGTGCCATGTATGTGATACACAATGTGGAGGCACGAAAACGCCATGTCTCCATAGGCAGGTATACCATTCTCAAGCTGGACTCATGAAAAACATGACAACGTTGAAGTGTCTTAAAAGGGATCTTATTGAATTGATTTTAGATAGCATTCCCAAGTATTTATAACTCTTTTAACCTTCAGCTCTATTTATTTTCATTTAGGGCCCATTTGGATATTACCAAATCAGTTAATTATTAACTTATTTTTAATAATTAAGTTATATTTTTTTAATTAAATTAATTTGGTAAGCATTAACGTAAAAGTACATGATGCGCCAAAGCCTATTTATCTTTAATTTTTTTTTGAAAGCTTTTTAACTTGTGACTTGTCTCACGGTACGTGTCAAAGGAGGCTTTGTCTCATGTTCCATATCAAGGGAGGCCCCACATGGTGGACTGTCCAATTTGGATGGACCACATAAAAGGTGGGCTCCTCATGATGGATAAGACCATATTAATATGGGCCCAGAGATGCATGATCCACATCAAGGTTGGCCCCATAATAATAAAAATCCTGCAACCAAAGTTGGGTAGTAAGATGGATGACCCACTTCAAAGTTGAGACCTACATGATGGACGGTCTACAACAAAGTTGGGATCCACATGATGGGCATTAGACGTTGAAGCTGGCCCGCACATGATGGATGACCCATATTGAGGTGGCCCCATACAATGGACGGTACACGTCAAAGGTCAAATCCTAATGATAAATGACGCGCATCCAACACAAGCTTTACATGATGGACAATGCACATTGAAGGCATGACCCACATGATGGATAGTCCACATCAAAGGTTGGCTTCATATGATGGAAACTAATAATGGTGGGCCCCACATGATACGTGGTCCACATCAAAGTTGGGACCTACATGTTGGACGGTCCATATCAAAGGTCTGCCCTAATTATGAGTGACCCCATATCCAAGGTAGCTAGTCATTGCATGATGGACAACCCACATCAAAGGTAGAGCCCACATGATGGACGGTCCACATTAAAGACGGGCCCCACATTACAGACACTAACATTGATAATGGGCCCTACTTGATGGATGACCAACATCAAAGGGGGCCTTACATAATGAATGATGCATATTAAAAGTTGGGCCATAATAATGAATTGCCTGCACCAACATCAAAGGTGGGGCTCATACAATGAATGGTCCACATCAAAGGTTATAAGCTCCATATGATGGATGACGGATTTGAGGGATAGCAAACAAACTTGATGGATAATTGCTTATTATATTGAAAATCAAATATACTTTCTACTTTTAGATTGATAAGTATATTCATTGCTAAACATACTTATCCACTAAATAAGTAGAAACTAAGTTAAGCTATTTATGACATAAGTAGCTTATCCAAAATAACTTATGATCCAAAGGCCCACTTAAGGACACGTTTGGATTCAAAGTTTTTAGATTTCTCTCCTTTTTTCTCCCAAAACTCACAAAAGAAAATAAAGAATCAGACATTTTATTTGATGAAAAAGTAATAATTCAAAACATTGGATCAAATGGGCAATAAATCAATTCTTACTTGTCCACACAATAGAGAAATGTTCACATACAACACTTTCTTCCTTCTAAATCTGTAACTTGTGTAGAACATCAAGCCATGGAAAATGTGGGTGCCATAAAGATCACAAGAGGCAAAACCCAGAATGATCCACCTTTTATTATTATTATTACCCCTACACACTCAAGCACTAGTGGGATTTCACCACCTATGGATACTTGAACCCTTGACCGGGTGTTGAAACTCCTGAGTCTACCACCCGAGCAAGAGTAAGGATGCAATGATCCACTCATGAGTCAATCAACATCATTTAAAAAATTGACGGACCACAGATGGTCTAACTCAATGCATGTAAGTGGCCCACCTAATAAATAAATCGATCCTATCTTCTCCCCAATTGATCTTTCTGACACGGAACACAAATTCCACAGGTTGGATGTGGCACAACACATTGAATGGAAAGAAAGCGCACTATTTAAGAATTCACGTGTCTATATGGACCATGGCACAAACCAGGCCCGACATGGTGCTATGGGCCATGGGAGAGTGACCATGTCATGCCCAAAATACATTGTGCATCTTAACCCAATGTACTATCACCCCATGTCTACCTACCCCTCCATCAAAAGAAAATAAATTTTATTTGTGAAAAAATAAAATAAAAAAGAAGATGAAAAGAAAAGAAAATCCAACTCTTCTGGTAACTTTAGCAAGCATGGCAAGGGAAGAAGCAAACCAAGAAAAGAAGGCTGAAAAGAGGCCATGACCACATGCATGCAAGATTCAAGTGCTAACATGAAAATCATAAATTGTCCTACCATGATAACCCATGTACAAGCCTAGCCATTTAGTGGTTCATGCATCCCAAATACACATGACCTAGCAATCCCATGCCAGTTGCTCCATTGAACCGCCATTGTTGTATATCCCACAGGGCATCAACGTCGACTCCATGAATTCGAGGTCGAAATTCGATCTGTTGTATGAGCTTTCCATGTCAGGTGCCTTCTCTTCAATGCTCTCATCAAAATCCATCTCATAGATCTTGGTTGCTTGCTGCTGCTGCTGCTGATGCTGTGGTTGTTGCTGTTGTTGTTTTTGTTGTTGTTGTTGTTGTTGAGGTTGATCTATTGCATGTGGTCTTTGGACTTCCAAGGGTTCAATACCGGTACCCCACAAGTTCTGATCATCTGTATAACCAAACCCAAGTGGATTGAATGATGAAGAGATGGGTGTACTACCTATGGGAGATGTATTATTAGTGAAATCTATTGAAGCATGAGAGTTTGGTGGGTCTTTGGAACTCCACAAAAGAGTTGAATTAGGATTGGTGGGCCTCATGTCATCAAATTGATAAGTGGTAGGGACGGGGATACTATCATTGAATGGAGGGTGTGGATGAGGCAATGTGAGGAAAGGTTGTGGGTTCATATCAATAGAGGCATCTCTCCTTGGTTCTCCCACTTTCATGTGGGTAGTATTGATGGTGAAAGGTATAGAAGAAGCTGCAGCGGTTGAAGAATGGTGTTGGGAGGCGCTGGATGCATGGTTTTTTGTGTGGGAAGGTAGCAGGTTATGGGTCTTGGGATCCAGCCCTTGTGCAATCAGCTTCTTCTTTATGCATGAGTTCCAAAAGTTCTTCACCTCGTTGTCTGTTCTTCCTGGGAGGTGCTTTGCTATTTGAGCCCACCTGCAAAAAAAAAAAAAAAAAAAAAAAAAAAAAAGGTTATTATTATTTATTTTTTTAAAAAAGCATTTTCCTGATAAAAACATCAAAAACACCGAATGGGTATTGCATGAAATGTCTTTCTTTTTCTTAATAATAGCAATCCTCCAAATAGGATTTCCATGAAAGCCTATTTTCTGTAAAACAAAAGAGAATTTTTTTTAAAAAAATAGATTTAAAAATCCAAGTTGGTATTGGATGAAAATCTTCCTTTGAAACAAAACAAAAGAACTACCATAGGTTGTTTTTCCATGAAAGCCTTTTTTCTACTAAAAGGAAGAGCATTTAATAAAAATGGTGAAAACCCCATGTGGGTGTTGCATGAAAATCTCTCTCTCTCTCTCTCTCTCTCTCTCTCTCTCTCTCTCTCTCTCTCTCTCTCTCTCTCTCTCTCTCTCTCTCTCTCTCTCTCTCTCTCTCTCTCTCTCTCTTTCATATTTGGGGTGGTGAGAATAAGAGCACCTGTTGCCTAGAATCCTATGCACATCAATGATGATTCTCTCTTCCTGAGCTGAAAAAGAACCTCTCTTGAGGTCAGGCCTCAAGTAATTAATCCATCTCAATCTACAGCTCTTTCCACATCTTTGCAGCCCTGAAATCCCAACTCCGTCAACAACAAGGAAAAACTAAATAAAGTAGGAGAAGAAAAACAAGAAGGAAGAAAAAGGGGGAAAGAACCTGCATTTTTTGGAACAGAACTCCAACAGCTATGACCATGTGTGGTGATGTATCTAACGAGCTTCTCATCTTCTTCAGGAGACCACAATCCTCTCTTTACCTTCTGTTTGCTGCAGCAGTGGTGGCCCATCTCAACAAAAATCCCACCCTTCAACAGTAGTTTCTCTGCTGTGCTGCTGCTGCATTTATTTTGTGTCCCCTCACTCTAAATATAGATATTTAGTATACATGATTCTTCTACACACATGAGTAATGTGCGTGCGTTCTGCATGTGTGTGAGATAGAATTATTTGATACGCATTCACAAAGGCAATGAACACGTGGCATTCATGCAGCTCAATCCAAACCATCCAATTTTTAGGGCCCATTGTGGATCAAACAAAACTTCAAATACACATGAAATACATATCCATAACCATCCGATCGGAGGACGTCTAAAGTGAAATTTTTATGGTCCAAATTCAATAAACAGAAATAAGTCCATGAATCATGGTCAAGATGTTTCTTCAATGCGATCTTGGAGATTTGTGGCATCCACAGATATGGGTGACAATTCTGACGGTTTGGATTGATGTTCATGTACAATCGCTGTCCACATGCATACAGATGGAGATACTCTATCAGAGTAGCAATTTGTTCCCATGCAGGATTTAACTTGGGATGCACTCATGTATTAGGACCAGCTCTGATGAGTGCTTTGGTGGGCTTCCAAAGCCCATCTCTCAGCAATTTCTCAAAATGGGATTACCCCCTTCCAATTTAAAATTCATCACATTTTCATTATATTATGATAAGGCAAGAAACATGAACCTTCATGAGGCAGCATCTTATAACAATATGAAGGGTACATTAATAGATTTATAAATGGAACAAATATTCTAGAAATACCAAAATTGTACGGATGGTTCGAGCATGCATCGCATACAATGCAAGATCAATAGATGGAATTGCATGTGCATGTAGTATGTGTCTTTGCATGTCATCATGCATGGGGGAAAGAGGTTTCTAAACGAAGGAATGGGGTTGTTTTGTTGTGAGATGATGAATGATTATGGGGCCATTGAAAGGAAGGACTAATGATTTTTGAGGAGAACCGACATCATTTCTTGCATCTAAATTCAACATGCATGATCCCAGGCCATAAATAAGAGAAATGCTCCACTGCTCTAAGAGCACTGAAAGTTATAGTGCTTCTAGTTGCATGGGGACACTTAGACAGTCCAACCCATTGATCCAGACCGTTGATTAGGTCCAAGACACATTTCATAGGCTACAATACCTTACATTAATCGGACAGTACATATTAAGTAGCTGATCAATGGACTTGAATATGGACGGCCAGGATTGTTTACACAAAAATAGGTCCAACCAACAATTTCATCCAGCTATTTGTTACGGCCCATTATGGATTGCTTATTAAAGAAAAGAATCATTTTAATTAGGCAATCGTAACCATTCCATCCATGGCTTGGAGAAAGGATGGCTATAGAAAAAAAATGCCAAATCAGGGATGGATTTGATTATCTGATCAATGCATTCTTTACAGTGGTCCATAAAATGTTTTCTGAACTTAATAGACCGTTCAGATTGATTGATTGAACCATCCAACCGAACTGATTCATCTAGCAGCACTATAACTTTTATTCTGAGAGCACCGGAATATTTCTCCATAAATAAAAAAGATAAAGAAAAGTTGAATCATTTTGGGAAAAAAAAAAAAAAAAACATTAATACTCTGGTTGATAGGGCACCGTGAGACTGTAGACGTGACTCAGAAATAACGTTTAAACCGTCCAAATTGAGACTCCCAATCTAAATGGATCAAAAACAGTAAAAAAAAGACTGATGTGATTAGTGGGCATTTACTGGACGGTTGAAATGAAAAATATCCAATGGTCCACCGATCATAGACATGAAATGATCAAACAAACCGATTTTGGGATGATTACATCGCTACAGTAGCTCTGTAATTCATACAGCAACGCCACTGAGTAAAATTGCTGTGTGGCTACTCATCGGCCATCTCCTTCTGCGAGAGTACATAAAATATCTCCATTAGTTTCTTCTTCTTGTGGAGTACGATATTCACGCACACCCCCACGTGTACCTTAACCTCAACTTTCAAAAATATATGGACCCCACCACTGATGGTGCATGATCCAGACACCACCCTAATTCTATGAACCTAACGGTCCGATTGGTGGCCATCAAATTGAAGTTTGAAAGGAAAATGGCCAATGTGGCTAAGAGAATTTTGCTGACTAACACATCTGAAAATGTTCGCATGTACAACTATGAAATACGTATGTGAGATCTGAGCTTTCCATGAGGTTTGAAAAAATGTTCATTAAACAATTTCACTCTTCAGGTGGGCCACAACATACAAAGTAAATTTACCGCTTAAAATTCTTTTTCTAACTATTCATTTTGGTTTGATATGCTGTGGCCCACCTGAGGTCTGATTACGATCGTTCGTTTAATATGATCTTTTAGTGGGCCTAAAATTTTGGGCTGCATGTTTGATACGTGTAGCGTGGATGTGCGTATGAGTGTAATCCACACATAGACTGCTAGGGTATTTCATTTCTTCACTCAACGGTTGCTTGGGATTGTCAATTTTTTGGTGTCAACATCGCGGGTCATGATTGGATATGTTTTTAATTTCATGATGATTTTTGCTTTTTCTACCATGGTCCAGAGCCGTCTTTGACTGCAGATGTGCCACATGTAGGTGAGATCTGCACCTTTCATCAAGAGGGCCCGGCCATGAAGGGGTGATTGCTCACATCCAACAGTCCCAAGACACTGTTCACATTCATCATTCAATAATCCTTCGTTTGGAGGGTTAAGATCGTCCAATCAATAGCATGTTAAAGAATTAGGCAATGCAGTATAGGTCCCACTAGGTGAACAGTCCGGATCTTGTAGAAGTTCCTCATATGTTTAGATTTTGGACGTTGGACACAGAACTTCGTATCCGTTGCAAATGAACGATACTCCCCTTCTGAAATCACGTGTAAAAGCACACCTCCGAAAACTACAGGCACAGTCACCCTTTCCGATACGAGTGTCATTTCAAATACGCATTCATTGGTGGAAATTTCATCTCTCTGTGGATTCCCTTGTTATGTTGCAGAGACGGATGGTAAGGCTCACGTGGGGCCCATCTCACAGAAATGCATGGTAGAAGACACGTGGGGCCCAAAAAGCTAAGGCGATATCTTCCAAGCCAAAGACCCTCGTTTGAATGAGTTCGTACTCTCTCTGTCCAGGCAAGATTTAGAGTGCGTTGCAACAAACTGGGGTCCACTTGCTGAGTGGTCCAATGATCAGAACCGCCCATGTCGTGGAATCTATTTTATTCAGACCACTACAAGAAACTCACACTGAAAGTATGATTTTAATATCATTATTCGTAATTCCTTACCGTCCCTGGACGAATTTAAAACACTGAAAAGAAAATTCTCAATTGCTCGAATTAAACTATAAAAACAAAGGATAGGATAATCAATTAATGCATGATTATGCAATAATAGCTAATTTAAGGTTTAATGAGAAAATCAATGGTTCAGATCATCAGACCATCTCTGCATGAATTGGTCAGTGTGTGGCGACGAACGCTAGATCCTAAGTCGCGACAGAGGCAAAATTAACTCTGTTTGAATTGCAGGAAGAGGTATCCTGCGAACAGAACCGGATTAGGTGGTGCGGTGATGTGTTGGGCGCTGTGGCCCACCTTCATCTATGTGTTTTATATCGATGCCGTCCATCCGTTCTGCCAGTTCATTTTAGGGCATGGATTAAAAAAATAAGCAGCTCGGAGGCTAAAGTGGACTACACCACAGGAAACAGCGGGGATAATGACACGCACCGTTGAGACCTTCTTATGACCCACAGTAATGTTTATTTTCCATCTAACCCGTTGATAACGTCAGGCATACCTGAATGAAGTGAAACAAAAAATACTAGCTTGATCGAAAACTTTTATAGTCCCGAGGAGATTTCATATTTGGGTTCATGCCTCGAAATGTACTGAAAAAAAAGAAGGATGAAGGCGTGGGCATAAAACACATACATTAAGGTGGCCCCACATAGCCCAACACATCACCGTACCATGGCTTGGGGATGCCGATTTATGCTAAGTGGGCCACTGATGTTTGTGAGAAATTCATTCTATTCATCTGTTTTTGCGTATCACTTTAAGATAGACCAAAAAACAGATGGATCCAAAACTCAAGGGGCTCATTCCAGAGGAAATAATAGGGTTTTAGTGACAACGGTTGAAAATTTTGTAGGTATGGCTACAAAATTTTCATTTCAGTTAGATTTTTTGTGTTTTCACTTTCATCCCAGTGAGAATGACATTATAAACGGTTTGGATGGTACTTGAACATCAAGTGGAGCGTGGAAGGTTTCAACAGTTTTCCTTGTACGTAGGAATCCGCCTTTTGTAGGGGGAGGGGGGCACCACCCGCGTCCCCTGCGAACATACCGAAAAAAGTGCGCAGCGCATCCTGCGCTATATTGTGATCAGTGAAAGAGATTTAAATTCAATTAATGCTCAATGTGCAAAAATTGCGAGATATGGATAGCTTGCAATCCGACTATTAAAACAAAACCACTAACATTCCCTCCGTGGGCTCTGTTGTGCCTTATCTCTGTTATTTCCTATCAGAGTCAGTCAGACTGGAACATACGTAATTTTTTGAGAGTTAAGTGGTGGATTGAAATAGTGTATTTGAGATATGCACTGAAAACTATTTTAAGGTGATACTGTTGGCATCTATCCAGTAATGCTACTTCATCTACAAAGCTAGGGTGGCTGACCCTAACATGGTCGAGTCCATGAGGAAGCCTGGAGAGCACAGGTGGCTTCAAAATGTCAATAACGCTGAAACAATTATGGCAACCATATGAACGTGGGGAGCATTTAAATGAATAGTTTAACGCTATAAATAGCAAGGAAATTGATAAAAAGGCATTTCATACCAACCAAACTAAACCAAATTTATCTTTTATTTATCTTGTACTCCTTAGCATTATCTGCTATTTACATTTCTTAGTGTAATCGGTAGTAGTAACCAAGTAGTTGTTAATCTTAGTTGTAATTCGAGCTGTATTTAATTCAAGTATCAAGCAAGTTCTCTCTTTAGAAGGGTGCTCTGCAATTGTTCTCAACGGTCAATTGCAAGAATTTCCTTTTTGTTTTCATTTGTATTGAAAAAGTCATTTCGTATGTAAGGTAAAGGTGTAACCCATCTTTAAAGGATTGTAAGTACTATGTTTTCTAGCTCCTATGATTGTCAAATTTTGTAGTGCCAAAACCTCTTGGATTATGTGTCTTGTGTAGCTCATTTACATATTTAACATCATGCAATTCATGTACAAGAACAAAGGTCTTTACCTCAAGAACTTTAACTGTAAGATCAAGAGATATACAAGTTCAAGTACAACATCAAGTGATAGTTCAAGCTTTCAAAGCTTCATCTATGTCAAGACAAAGTGCTTTGCTTTGCAACTCAAAGCTAAAGATGAAATACAAGTCAAGAACTTCAAGTTCAAGATTCAAAGTAAGTCAAGATATCAAGCTTCGTGTACTTCAAGATCAACTATCAACCGAAGCAAATGATGATTCAATGTTCAAATATCACTTATAAGGTATGAATGACCCTATATTGACCATAGATTAGGTCATAATGTTTACATACTTAAATTGGGTTACTATATAAGTGTATAGGTTTTTTCTCGGCTAGTCTTAACCTATGTTCGACTAGTCTTAGTACTGGCTCGACCAGTCCAACAAATTTCTCGACCAGTCCAAGGTTTGTTACTAATTTTTGAAATTTTTTGTTGGACCCTCGACCAGTCATGGAGACTGCTTGACCAGTCAAGTGAACAGTGCTCGACCAGTCGAGCAGGCTCGACTCAAAGTCCAACAACCAAATTGGGTCCCACACGACCAGTCGAGAGCAAGGCTCGACCGGTCGTGGAGGCCATTCGACTAGTCGTGGAAGCCATTCAACCAGTCGTGGAACGGTCTTATCTTATCGCGCCCAAAATTTCAAAAGTTTGTTGGTCCTTCGACCAGTCGATCTGACCTCTGGGCCGGTCGAGTGAACAGTTTCTATACTTATAAATAGAGCACGATTTTCAGAGTTTTTCATTCAATTCAAGCAAAATCAAGATACCACTCTGAGAGATAAGTTAGTGATATTCTTAAGCTATCTAGTGCTCATTTAATATTCTCTTTAATTAGCTTTTTGCATTTGATTTTGAGATTCTATATTCCAATCATATTTAAAGAAGGGATTGAAGTTTTCTCCTTTCTTGGAATCAAAATCAAATTAAGCAAGCCCAAAGTGATTTAATCTAAAAATCATTTAGAACTTAGAACCTTTTCATAAGTGAGCATGGACATTGAACATCTACGTTGAACATCTACTTCGAATTGGTTCTTCCGGGCTTCATCAAAGGAGAATATCCAGATAAGTATTTTACATTTTATAAATCTATTCTTTTGGTTTCTTTGAGATTGTGCCAGGAAAAATCTCTTTCTTTTTGGTTTGTCTGAGGTGATCCAAAAAACTCAGAGTGCGGGGTTTTTGAATTGTGTATGCCCACTTAAAAGATACAATTCTAAAGGTTTTAGGTGAACCTTGAAAAACCTATTTCATAGTGAATGCCAATATCCACTGTATGAAGATATTGGGAGTGAAGTAGTTGTGTGACTGTTTTTTTAAACAGTTGGTGTACACACAAGTAAACCACTATAATTTCTGGTCTTGTGGTGAATGATTGATTGTAGTATTGTGTGAACATTGTAATTTCATTTTAAGCATTTGTGGAGAATGTCGTAAGTTTTTTATTTTTTATTTTTTATTATTTTTTATGCAAGTGTGGGAATGCTATAATAGCTTAGTTATTTTCTTTGCTATTTTTCTTTATTCCTCTGTATTGCTTTGAGATTTTGATACACAGACTGTTCTAGGAATCAGGTTGTCCTATCATAAGCCATTGGTTTTTTGTGTAAGGTTGTCCTTAGAATAACATTTATATCAACCTCTTAATACTTGTACATTTGAGGTTGTTATTCATTTATACTTTATAGGATTGTTTAATGCTATCTTTATTTATATTTATTTAATTCTACATTTAATTTTATTTTTTTTTTAATTTGGCATAGTCCTATTCACCCCCCCTCTAGGACTCGTAGCTCAGCCTTTTCAAGTGGTATCAGAACCTAATAGCTCGCTTTATTATTATTATTATTTTGGATTAATTTCCTGAGCTAATCGATCTGAGCTTTTTAAGATGTCAAATTTTGATAGCCTTTCAGTCACTAGGCCTCCACCATTTGATGGCTCCAATTATGCTTATTGGAAAGCCAGAATGAGATTTTTTTTTTAAATCCATGGATGAGAGTGTGTGGCAAGCCACAGTGACCAATTGGACCCCTCCTACCACTGAAGCGACTGGTACTGATGGATCTAAAACTGTAAAAGTCGCACCTTACTTTTCATGGACTACTCTTCAGAAAGTGAGTCTAGTGGCAATGCAAAGGCTTTAAATGTAATTACTTACGCACTATCACAGGATGAATTCAAGAGAATAATATCCTGTGATATTGCAAAGAAAGTCTGGGATATTTTGGAAATGACATATGAGGGAACAACAATTGTCAAGAAATCTAAAGTCCAAATCCTCACAACCAAATTTGAGGAAATACGTATGGAAGAAAGTGAAACTTTCATGGACTTTTATACAAGATTGAATGACATTGTCAACTCTATGTGGGGTCTTGGTGATAGAATCTAAAAAAGTAAAGTCCGTGCAAAGATATTGCGCTCATTGCCTGAATGGTTCAATTCAAAGGTGACTGCGATCCAAGAACTTCATGATACGGATAATATGAGGGTCGAAGAATTGGTTGGTTCCTTACAAACCTATGAGTTAAACTTTAAAGCTCCTAAAGGTAAATCCATTGCCCTTAAATCTTCTAAAAGTATTTCTCAAAAAAATAACAATTCTGATTTAGAAAATTCTGAAGATGATATGGCCCTTTTAGCTAAAAAGTTTTATAAGATTTTCAAAAGTAAAAAGAGGGCCGATTTGCAAAAACCTAATGAAAAGAAAAGATCTAGATCTAAAACTTAGAAATCTTTAAAAGACAGCCAATGTTACAACTGCCATGAATATGGGCATCTAGCGAACAAATGTCCTAAAAAGGACAAACCTAACAAAGAAAGGTATGTTGGCTACATGGGATGAATCTTCTTGCTCTGAAGCTTCTTCTGAGTCAGAAGATTCAGACACCGAGTTGGGTAATGATGTTAAAGCCCTAATGACTCTGGCCAAGTTTACTTTTTCAGATAATGATGATTCAACCAGTGAAGAAAATTTGAATAGTGACCATGAAAATGAAGAAGATCTTCAAGATGCTTATAATGCCCTATAGAAGGAAAGTTGTAAAATTGCTGTAATGCTAAAACTTTAGAAATTTTTTTTTTCAAAACTTAAACGAAAATTTGATAATCTAGTCTTAGAAAAATCACACATTTCAGATTGCTTTGAAAAAACTAAGTGCGACTTAGATTTTAAAACCTCCCAAGCTGAAAACCTAAAATCTGAAAATGAAAAGTTAAAACTAGAAGTCTCTTCACTTTTGAGTTTAAAAGACACATGGAGGTATTCCCAAGGTGATCCTAAGTAAGAAAAACTCTTATCTAGATCCAGAAAATGTGGCGATCAATCTAGATTGGGCTACGACAAAAGTATTCCTCCCAAACATAAGAATACTCTACCAAAATTTGTGAAAGGGGAGTCTTCTAACTCAAAAGGGAAAAGTCTGAATCAAAATTATTCTAAAAATATTAAAACTTTTCAGACCTTAAAACCTAAAAGCAACCATATCAACTATAAAAATCAGAATTGTAATCTTCTAGCTAGCTGAGAAAATTGTTGACTTACTTAAGGAGCTCTTAAAATCTAACTCAGTGGATCAGTCTTATGACAACTTCAAACATACAAAGACCAACTATACTCTTAAACCCAAAACTGTAATGAAACGGGTACCTAAGGTTACTTGTTTGGTTGCCTACATCGCTTTCAAAGCTTCAAGCCATTCAAAGTAGTACTTAGACAGTGGTTGCTCCAGACATATGACAGGTGATAAAGGTCTGTTCACCAATCTTAAAGACATGATTGATGGGTCAGTCACATTCGATGATGGTAGCAACTGCAGAATTGTTGGCCAAGGTACGGTTCAACTCTTTAACCTCCCTCTATTTGAGAATGTTTTATATGTAGAAGGGTTAAACCATAATTTATTAAGCATCTCTCAAATATGCGATAATAATCATAGTGTAAAATTTACTAACCAAGGATGTGAAATTTTAAATAAAAATGGTTCTGTAATATTAACTGGTCATAGAACTTCTGAAAACTGGTACATTGTTTGTGATTTAAGCTCATCTAATCTATCGTGTTACATGGTCCAAACCGATGAGACCGAATTATGGTATAAGCCCCTCGGACATGTACACTACCGCAATTTGTATAGATTGAGTAAAAGAGAGTTGGTAAGAGGTCTACCCAAAATACAGAAAGTAGACAAAATATGTGGCGAATGCCAGTTTGGTAAACAAACCAGGAGTACTCACAAAAAGGTGAACTCCAATGCCACATCTAAACCACTCGAACTTCTCCACATGGATCTCATTGGACCTACTAGAACGGAGAGTCGAGGTGGCAAGAAGTATATTCTGGTAATTGTTGATGACTTTACCAGGTAGACTTGGGTAGTCTTCTTGAGAGAGAAATCTGAAACTCTCGATGAAGTAAAGAGGGTACTTAAACGTATCCAAACGGAAAAGAGAATCACAAGTTTCTAAGATCCGTAGTGATCATGGTTTGGAATTTGAAAATAGCAGTTTTGAGAAATTTTGCAGTGATCAAGGAATATCACATGAATATTCTGCACCCAAAACACTACAACTAAATGGTATAGTGGAAAGGAAAAATAGAGTACTTTAAGAAATGACAAATGTAATGATAAATAGTATGAAGCTTCCTAAAAATCTTTGGGTTGAAACCATAAATGCTGCTTGTTATATAATTAACTGCGTTTATACTAGAAAATCAAATGGTAAAACGGCTTATGAAATGTGGTTTGATAAGAAGCCTACTGTTAAATACTTTCAAGTTTTTGGCAGTAAGTGCTACATCTTACGTGACCAAGAAAATCTGGGTAAATTTGACACCAAAAGTGATGAAGGGATATTTTTAGGATATGCTCTGAATAGTCGAGCATATCGGGTTCTTAACAAGAGGACTAGTGTAATTCAAGAGTCCATTAGGGCCTGTTTGTTTTTTCAAAGAGATAGTAAATACACGGTAAATGGTAATTCCCCCCATTTCACGTGTTTGAAAATTCATAGGAATTTGTGTCTTTGAAATTGGTTCAAACGAGGTAACTTTAATTTTTGAACCGCATGACAATGCATATGATATATCCATTCCGTCCATCTATTTTACTATAATATTTTGAAGCATGAGACAAAAAATGAAGTAGATCCAATACTCAATTGGCCCATGCCAAAAGAAACAGTGGCCCCACAAAGTTTTTAACGGTCACTATTCAATTTCCTTTTTCGTATGACGTGGTCCACTTGAGTTTTAGATATGCCTCATTTTTTTACTCATGCTATAAATTCAACTGGAATAATGGATGAATGGTGTGGATAAGCAAAATGCATCATAGTGGGACCCATGGGTATTTTGTAATATTCTTGGTTTTTGTGTCAAAAAGTAAGCAGTCAAATCAGGTATGATATAAACGCACAAGGAAATAATTATTATTTTTTACATGGTATTTACCATTTTACCCGAAAATCAAACATGCCCTTAATGTGGTTATAGACGATCACTTGAATACTCCTGTCTCAAGTTCAGAAAGTGATGAAGTTCTTTTAATTGATAAACCAGACTCTTCATTAAGTCAAAATAACACTGAACTGAAGACAGTTAAAGACCATCCTTCTAATTAAATTCTTGAAAACCCTCTCACTGGTGTGCGCACTCGTAAACAACTTGAAGATATGTGTAACTACGTGTGCTTTACATCTCAGATAGAACTGGCTAACGTAAAAGAAGCTCTTACTGACGAAAACTGGATTATAGCGATGCAAGAAGAGCTCAATCAATTTGTAAGAAATGATGTTCGGTACTTAATTCCAAGACCGAAAGATAAACACATTATTGGAAAAAAGTGAATTTTAAAAAATAAGTTTGATGAACTTGCTAATATTATTAGAAACAAGTCTAGGTTGGTTGTATAAGGGTACACTCAAATTGAAGGCATCGATTCTGATGAGACCTTTGCCCTAGTAGATCGTCTTGAATCAATCAGACTATTTATATCCATTGTGTGCTTTAAAAGGTTCAGAATATACCAAATGGATGTAAAGAGTGCATTCTGGAATGGCGATCTGCATGAAGAAGTATATGTTGAACAACCATCGGATTTTGAAGACCCTAAACATGCTAATCATGTTATCGCATAAAAAGGACACTCTACGGTTTGAAACAAGCTCCCAGGGCATGGTACAAAAAATTGACTAAGTTTCTACTAAGTCGTAAGTTTATAATGGGAAGTGTTAATAAGACATTATTTGTAAAGAAATATAATGATCACATATTAATAGTGCAAATCTATGTTGATGATATTATCTATGGATCTACCTGTGCTAACATGACTGTTGAGTTTGCTGATCTTATGAAGTCTAAATTTAAAATGAGCATGGTTGGAGAATTAAACTATTTCCTAGGGTTGCAAGTCAAACAGTTACCTGATGGTTTATTTATCTCTTAAACCAAATATGCTCTAAACTTAGTTAAAAAGTTTGGATTTGAGAGTAGGAAAAATTTTGATACTCCAATGAGTACTTCTCTAAAACTCTCTAAGGATTCAACAGGCAAAGTGTGGATCCTAAGTTATATCGCAGTATGATAGGTAGCTTACTTTATTTAATTGTGAGCTGACCTGATATTACATTTAGCGTAGGAATTTATGCTAGATATCAATCTGACCCTAAAGAGTCACATCTAATTGTTGTTAAGCGCATTTTGCGATATGTCGCTAGTTCAGTAAATCTTGGTATCTGATATCCACATGATACTAGTGTGCAATTGCTGGTTACACGGATGTTGATTGGGCTGGTAACATTGATGATCGAAAATCAACCAGTGGTGGTTGTTTCTATGTACGGAACTGTTTAGTTTCTTGGCTAAGTAAGAAACAAAGTTCTGTATCGCTCTGAATAGCTGAGACTGAATATATTGCTACTGGTAATGCATGGACTCAGCTTGTGTGGATGAAAAGAATGCTAAGCGATTACGGAATTGCGTAAGAATCCATGGTTTTATATTGTGATAATTCAATCGCAATTAATATCTGTAAAAATCCAATTCAGCATTCACGAACTAAGCATCTTGACATTAGATATCACTATATTCATGAATTAATGGAAGACAAGACAATTTCTTTGGATTATATTCCAACCGACACTCAACTTGCAGACATATTTACAAAACCGCTCGACAAAAGCAGGTTTGCAAAATTGAAATTTGATCTTGGTATGTGCAATATGAACTGATGATTTGTGTCTTTCTGTATCATAATGTATATAGTTATTTTGTTAAAATTTTAAAATTCAAAATTTATGAAAATTTGTAAAATTTGTGATGTGCACGACCAATCAAGTACATACTCGACCAGTCGAGCATGTACTCGACCTGTCGTGAAGCACGGGTTTGGCCTTATATTTGAGAAAAAAATCACTTTTTCTTCATTTGGGTCTTTTTCTCCAATGTGCCCTATCTCGACCGGTCGAACCCATCTTCGATTCCTCCTTGGTTAGTGCATTATTTTTGATTTTCTTATAGATTCAAGTCCTTTGCACTTCCTTTTCTTCACTTGTGTGGTTTATTTCATGCTTTATGATCGTTTTGGGGGTTTTCTATAAAAAAACCTTATCTAGCAGAAACCCTTCTTACCTATTTTGCAATCTCTTTATTCCTTAATTTCTTTATTGCAAATGGAGGGTAGAACAAAGAAGAAAGGATCTCGTGGTCCCTCTTCATCTTGTTCAGCTCCTATCACAGTGTACCACCTTCGGTCGCCCGACGATGATCCCGATTATGTGTAAGATATTCGATTGCGCAATGTGATAGTAGAACGGACTATTAATCCTGATCATTTGGCACCATTTGATGTTGTTCCTCTCCTTCAGTCTGTAGGATGGGATAACATATTACATTGGGGTGGATCAGCATAACGCTCCATTGCGCAGGCTATGTATGCTTGCATTACTGACTTCTCTACTAAGAATCTGACATTTACTATTATGACCAGAGAAGGTCCAATTGATGTGGACCGTCATCTTATTTTTGAATTAATGGATATATCTGTCAATGATGAAGGTATTCCCATTAGTTCCCTTGGGGCAAAACCTTTTGAAACTGAGAAGCGAATGCTCACTAGAGATTTATGTAATATGGATGCGAAATGGAGTACTGGGAATGCGCTCGCCTCTAAGTTTATGTCACCCAGATAAAGAATCCTTCATAGGATTTTTATTTCAAATGTCTGTCGTCGATCTGGCAACAAAACTGAACTTACTACATTCAGGTTCGCATTCTTCATTCTATCGTTTCTGGAATCTCTGAATATCTTCCTTCTCTGATTTGTTATTGTATGATTCAGTTCCGTCTCCACCTAGGTCATAATCACATACCCTTTATTTATCTTATGACTGTGTTAGCCACCCATAGTTTAGTGGTTATGCCTGTTGGAGAAGCTCCAATTCACCATTTACCCTTCAACAACTCTAACATTAACAAGATGAATTTGAAGTTGGCCCCAGGCCAAGTTAATGTGGGTGCTGAAATGGCTAAGCTATATGTCCTAGGGGGGGAGGGGGGTGAATAGGAATATGCCAAATTAAAATTAAAACAGCGGAATTAACAATAAAGAGATAGCCTTACAAAAATAAATCAATTCACAATGCTGAAATAAACTCAACCTCAATTAACAAGTATTGAGAGGTTGATATGAATTCAGTTCTAAGGACAACCTTACACCATAAAAACCAAAGGTTTATGGCAAGACAACCTTATTTCTAGAATGTCCTTTGTATCAAAAACTCAATAAAAATAAATAACAAGGAATTGAAATAGATTGCTAAAATTTAAATCTAACTTATTACGACATTCCCCACACTTGCTTGAAATGTAAATATTTACAACATTCACAACCATATATACATTCCACAACTTTGAATGATAAAAGGTAAAAGATTAAGCAAGCATTCAATCCACAAGACAAAGAATTATAGTGGTTCGCCTGTGTGTTCACCAACAGTTAAACAACAGCCACACAGAATGTTATTCCACTCCTAATATCCTCACACAGGAGATATTAGCGTTCACTATCAAAATAGGTTTCACAGGTTCACCTAAAACCTTCAATTAAGCACTATACTGTTTATAAAACCAAGGTATAAATAGGGGGAAATATGTAATATTTCACACTCAACAAACTCTCCAACCAGCATTTTGCTAGTCCTAAGCAAAACATGCGTGAAGATATCCTCAATTCTCAGTATGCAAACCTCTTTCAGAAAATAATATTTTGTGTAATCAAGTATGAATGAGTAGAATTAAGACGAGAAAGTGGAACTTTGAAAACCTAGATCCGAATCACATAAGCAATCAATCAAATAGGTTTTATATCAATCACTTAGGAGCATAAGTTCATATATCAAAATTTTCAATATGCTCAGTGAATTTCAACTTTCTTTTCATTAAAACACTATCATTTCATAATGTTAGTCATAGTCATCACCTCAAGATTAATTAAATAGTCAAGTGCTGATTCTAAATTTATCCCCTTTTTTCTTCTTTTTCCAGTTTTTTTTTTTTTAATCGACAGTCACTTTTATTCATTCATTCTTTCAGTCTTTTCATTATTTTCCAAACTTTTTCAGTCTTTTCATCATACATGACTTTTTTGTCGGTCTCACTATTTTTTAGCTAGTTATTTTCATCTTTTTCGGTGGATAAAATTCTCCAGACTTAATTCTCAATATCTATCAATGATACTCATACCAACACTCAGAAATTCTAGCATATTTCAAGAAAGCAAATTGAATGTGTCTTGTAATTTAAATTAACATGATATTCAAACTTCCTCCTAATCAATTTAAATGCAAGAACTTAGATGATAGTCTACTTGGTTGATCAAACTCCAACAATTCAAAATTCAATCTCTATCTTATCATCGTAGTCAAGGCATTCTTAAATACACAAACTTTCGCTTTCCAAACAGGTTTTTAGCTTGAAAAATTTTCACAATTTTTACTCAAAACTAAGAAAACACTAATTAGTTTACCTAATCCACACCCCCAACCTAAACCTACACTGTCTTCAATGTAAAAGATATAAGCATGCAATGCACATGAGACAATGAAAAGAAATGGAAAGTGATGGGAAGATAATACCCGAAAGAAGGATAATTGAAGCTTTTCCAAAGTTCTTAACATATAAATGGGTTAGCATGAAGACTAAAAAAAATAAAATCAAACTATTATAATCCTAAATCCTATGAAAGTAATAAACCTAACTACACCTCCGTCAGACTAGGAGGTCAATCTTGGTACAAAGGATCAGTCAGAGGCATGGACATGTCCTCTGAATTAAACTTCTTAACAAATGGCTTGAGATGATGTCCATTTACTTTGAAAACATTACCATTCGTCAAATTCTTTAACTCGACGGCCCCATGAGGATAGACATCAGTAATAATGAAGAGACCATTTCAACGAGATTGAAGTTTACCCGGAAAAAGATGTAACCGAGAATTGTACAGAATGATTTTTTCACTAGTTATGAATGATTTTCGAAGGATGTTCTTATCATGAAATTCCATCATCATGTCCTTGTAAATTCTCGAGTTCTCATAAGCGTCATTCCGGATTTCTTCGAGTTCATTCAATTAAAGTTTGCGTAGCGAGCCAGCGTTGTCCAAATTAAAGTTCAGATTTGTTATAACCCCTTAGGCTCTATGCTCTAAATCCATAGGTAGGTGGCAAGCTTTCCCATAGACGAGTCTAAAGGGAGACATTCTAATAGGGGTCTTAAAAGCTGTACGGTAAGCCCATAAGGCATCAGTCAAGCGAATTGACCAATCCTTATAGTCAAGGTTAACTGTTATTTCCAGAATTTGTTTAATTTCCTTGTTGAAAGTCTCGACTTGCCCGCTTGTCTGCGGGTGGTATGGAGTGCTCACTTTATGAGAGATGCTATATTTCTTCATTAAGTTCTTAAATGACTTATTACAAAAGTGTGAACCTCAATCACTAATGATGGCCCGAGGCGTTCTGAACCAGGAAATGATATTTTCTTTTAGGAATCGAATGACCCTTTTATGATCATTATTCCAGTATGGGATCACTTCGACCCACTTAGTAACATAGTCTACTACTAACAAAATGTAAATATTCCTAAAGAATTCAGGGAATGGTCCCATGAAATCGATGCCATAGCAATCAAATGCTTCAATGATAAGAATGGGGTTCAGAGGCATCATGTTTCGATGGGACAACCCTCCTAGTTTCTGACAATGCTTACAAGCTTTATAAAACTCATGAGTATCTCTAAACATCATGGGCTAGTAAAAACCACATTTTAGGATTTTGGCTATGGTCTTTTTAACAGAAAAGTGACCACCACAGGCTGAGAATGACAAAATGAGATGATACTCTAATGTTCATTGTCTGGCACACATCTCCTTAGAATTTGGTATGGGCAATATTTAAACAAATAAGGATCATCCCAGAAAATCTTACGTACCTCGGCGAAGAATTTCTTCTTATCTTGTGCAGTCCAATATGTCGGTGTGAAACCTGTGGCAAGATAATTCGCAATATCAGCAAACCAAGGTAATTGAGAGAGTTTAAACAATTGCTCATTAGGGAACATGTCATTTATCAGTGTCGACTCAAGGGAATCAGGAAGATCAAACCTAGAGAGATGGTCAACCACCATGTTCTCTACTCCCTTTTTGTCTCATATTTTTATGTCGAACTCTTAGAGTAGAAAGATCCATCTTATCAAGCGGGGTTTAACATCATTCTTAGAAAGAAAGTACTTCAATGCTACATGATTAGTGTAAATGATGATCTTGGATCCAATCAAGTAGGACCTAAATTTGTCCAAAGCAAATACTACGACTAAGAGTTCCTTTTCCGTAGTAGAGTAGTTCACTTGGAAAGAATTTAGAGTTTTACTCGTATAATGAATTACATAGGGCTTCTTCTCTTTTCTCTAGCCTAACACCGCCCTAATAGCATAGTTTGACGCATCGCACATAATCTCAAAAGGTATGCTTTAGTCAGGTGGCTATATGATAGGAGTGGTAGTCAACATGCCTTTGAGCTTAGAAAAAGCTCTCTAGCATTTTCACTCCACTCGAATGGTGTATCCTTTTAAAGTAGATTACATAAAGGACGAGAGAGATGACTAAAGTCTTTTATGAATCATCTGTGAAATCCAGCATGTCCTAAGAAGGGTCGCACGTCACGTATGCTCTTGGGTGGAGGTAAGTTAGAGATAAGATCAATTTTTTCCTTGTCTACCTCAATTCCTATAGATGAAATTATATGTCCAAGAACAATTCCCATAGGAACTGTGAAATGACACTTCTCCCAATTTAGAACCAAATTCTTTTCCTCGATCGCATCACTTCAACACATTTTAAAGATTTTTCAGACACTCTCTAAAGGATGGACCAAAGACAGATAAGTTGTCCATGAAATAAATATTGCCCCACCATGTCAGAAAAAATACTTAATATGCATCGCTGAAAAGTGACGGAGGCATTATAGTCCGAATGACATCCTTTGGTAAGTAAAGGTGCCAAAGGGACATATGAATGTTGTCTTTTCTTGATCTTCAAGGCTATTTCTATCTGATTGTAGCCCGAATATTCGTTAAGGAAGCAGTACTAAGAATGACCAGCTACCCTTTCCAAAATTTGATCAATGAAGGGTAAAGGAAAGTGGTCCTTCCTTGTAACGGTATTCAACTTCCTGTGGTCAATGCACATTCTCCAACTAGTAGTAACTCTAGTTAGCACGAGTTCATTGTCAACATTAGCTATGATGGTGATTCCAGACTTCTTAGGAACTACCTGAGTTGGACTCACCCATTGACTGTCGGATATAGGGTATATGATACCCACATCCAACAACTTAATTACCTCAGCTTTAACCACTTCTTTTATATTTGGATTGAGACGACATTGTGGTTGTTGGGAGGTTTTCGCATTATCCTCAAGATGGATGTGGTAAGTGCAAATCAAAGGGTCAATTCCCTTGAGGTCCGTAATCGACTATCCAAGGGCTCCTTTATGCTTAATGAGAGTAGAAATAAGTATATTCTCTTGTTCCTTCTCAAGGTGGGAAGAGATCACCACTGGGTATGTCTTATCTTGACCTAATTAGACATATTTAAGATCAAAGGATAAAGGTTTTGGGTCAAGCTTTAGTGCTTTGCGGCTAGACGGTAAAGGCACAACATCGGTTTGGGGCAATTTCCCAAATTGTGGCCTCCACCGGTTAACTTCAAGTATTGGTGTAACATTAAGCAAGGCATCCATCTTCCTAATCATGTCATCATCTAAATCAAGGGAGTGAGCCAAGCATGTCTCTAGAGTGTCAGAGTATAGAGTCAAGAGTGCTCTATCTTCTACGAAAGAGTAGATCATGTTAATGTCATGGGTATCGTCATCATCCTCTGACTGTTTGTTCATATTGAAAAAGATGTTGAGCTCTAATGTCATATTTCCAAAAGATAAATTCACAATTCCATTCCTACAATTAATTATGACATTTGATGTAACAAGGAATGGGCAACCAAGAATGATGAGAATTTGAGTGTTCACATCTATCCAGGACAATAAAATCTACTGGATAGTAGAATTTATCAACTTGGACCAACACATCCTCAATCAGCCCTCTCGGTACACAAATCGATCGATCAACGAGTTGTAATGTGGTCTGGGTGGGTTTTAATTCACCTAGACCCATTATTCATAAACCGAGTAAGGGAACAATTTACACTCGCCCTCAAGTCAAGAAGTGTGTGCTCGATCCGGTGGTTCTCAATTACACAAGTGATAATTGGGCTACCGAGATCTTTGTATTTTTGTGGCACATCTTGCTTGAGAATGACACTCACTTTTTCTGTTAAAAAGATTTTCTTTCGTATGTTTTTCTGTCTTTTGGTCGTACATAAATCTTTCAGAAATTTGGCATATGAAAGTATTTGTTTAATGACATCCAGTAGAGGAATATTGAACTTCACTTAAGCACCTTTAGAATATCATGAGAGTTAGAGAGAGGTTTTGGTGCAATCAACCATTGAGGGAATGACGTAATTGACTTACTTAAAGGTTCTGGTTCTAACCCATGTGGGGAATTGCTAGGTCTATCATTCTCATATATTTTCGGGTCCTTCGGCTTTTCAGCCCTTAGCAAAATTGCTTTGTCAATTGTGTTCCCACTCCTAAGAGTGGTGATAGATTTAGCTTGCTCCATCTGTTTTGAAAGAGCTTGGGTCACTTATTTCATATTGCGGTTTTAGGTTAGGAAGAGGCTGGGATGGAAGGATCCCTTTCTCCCCAATCAATTTTTTTTTTTTGTCTCAAGCCCTTGTATGACCTTTGTAAGGTCTTGAAAGGCTTGTAACATACCCTGATTAAAAAACTTTTAATTTTGAATATGTTTTAAGACTGGATCCTCTTGAGGTTTCCTTTAATTAGAAATTGGTTAAGGATCCCTTAAGGAGTAGCAGTTTGTCCATTCCTCCAACTGAAGTTTGGATGGTTCCTCTAGCTTGAGTTATATGTATTTGAGGTGGGTCTACTAAAAGGTCTTTGATAGTTATTTACGGCATTTGATTACTCATTCAATATCTCTTGAAAAGTAGGAATTGTTGGACAATTCTCAGTTATATGTATGTTACAAGCATAAATACCACAAACAACTTCCACAACCTTTTCGGGTTCTACCTTCTTAAGTTTCATGGCCTTGACTTTTCTTGTAAGTTTGGCCACTTTTGCATTTATATCATCTTCCTCTTTTAGAACATAAATTCCTCCCCTTTACTTTGATTGAGTAGGCTTATAAGTGGTAGTTCTTGAGAAGGTATTCCATAATTGCACGTTTTCAGCAAGTTTATCAACATAATCCCACGCATCATCGGCTTCCTTGTTCATGAATTGGCGCATGGGTGAGGTCAATCTCTCATAGAAAAAGCTTGTTATACGCCATGTTTTGTAGCCAGTTTGTGGACATGAATTTATGAGAACTTAAAATTGCTCCCAACATTGGAAGGTCTCATCCTCTTTTTGCACAAATTCATGGTTGCTTTCATTAAGTTTTTTTTTTTTTTTTTTTTTTTTATTTATATTTATTTATTTATTTTAATAAGGGATGAACTTTTTAAGGAACTCCCTTATCATCTTAGCCCATATGCCAATGGACCTTGGTCTTAAGGAATGTAACCACGACTTAGACTTTTCTTTCAAAGAGAAAGGAAACAATTTCAACATAACTGTGTACTCGGATACGTTTGGAAAGTGTAATGTAGATATTATTTCATCAAACTCTTTCATATGCCAGTATGGACTTTCAGATTCTAGTCCATGAAATTCAGGGAAGAGTTGAATTACCCCTGGTTTAATATCCACAGTTCCTACATTCAATGGGAATATCATGAGGGAAGGGGTGCTCACCCTGCAGTTGTAAATAATGTCACACCCCAAACTCGAAAATCGGGCTCACAAAATTCCCGATCGCTGAATCTGGTGCCGACAGCCTCCATAGCACCCCATTCTCGGCTCCCAACGCCTATATGCCAGTTTCTGATCCTGGGATCCTACAAGGAGGATTTTTAATATGAATTTGTCTCGTAAAAAGCATAACCACAAGTATACCCAAATCATAAGAACAACAACATCACCACATATCCACTAATATAATCATTTGAGTACAATGATGAAAGGGAAAAATACATGCATATAATAAGATCTTCACAAGGCTCGGCTACACGCTCTTACTCCTACTCAGCTACGACTACGTCTTAACGTCACTTGCATGTATCTATCATGAATAAGCTTATAGAAAGTTTAGAGGGTGGTGTAAGTGTGTGAGCAGTATATGCGTGCTCAGAATGTAATATCAAAGTATACGGAAATACTGTTAAGTCCACGAACCATACAATATCAGAGTAAGCAGAAATACTGACAAATCCATAAAAATATCATCAACCTTATCCAGGATATACGATGAAAAGACATAGCAAGCCAGTGTCATATACTGAGAAAGTAATGTAGGTCAGTTATGCATTGCGGGGACATAATGAGTCAAATATCAGATACTGATGATGCAATACCATATGCAATTCTGAAGAGCTACGAATACCATCAACCTCTTCTAAGTCATATGAATGCAAAAACATAGCAACCAAAAATGCCATATGCCGAGGATGTAATGCAATATGCAATATGTAGTGCAAATGAAGTGACCAAGTGCAGTGTGGAGTTAGGATGATAGTACGTGATATCGCAAGCTACGAGGCCTATCACAAAGGACATATATCCAAACTAGCCCTATACCTAAATTTGGATAGATAGACTCAATGTGGTAAGCTCCTGATCTCAGGTTAGTCGCGCGCCCCAACCGAAATCCTGGCCATTACGAAAGTACACGTAACAATTAGTTGCGCACCACCAGCCCGAGTGGATAGTGAATGAATGAATAAATGAATATAATGCTGAGTATACAACTCTTCACTCAATCAGTCCACAAATCAGTACTGTACATCTATCGGATCATCACTAGGGTCTAGTACACTTTATATGCAATCGCCGCCCACTGACGCGCGACCATGCAAGTGGAAGAGACCTCACCATCTGCCTAGCTAATAGTCAGCCAATATCTACCCAGAACGTCGATGGCAGACCCAATCATGAGCTGGTCAAACTCAACCTAGCTATGTCCTCTACCCTTAGGCGGGTAAGGCCACACCCCCTCCCAATCGACCATGACACAGTAGGAGATGCGGCCCACTGGTATTCGGTACTTGGGTGCTCATGTATCTACTCGGTCTCGACGTTGGGGCATCTCCTGGCCACGGAGGTTTAGGGACTTTTACCCACGGACATCCAAAGTGCCCAGATGCTCGAACTAAACAATTTTTGTGTCCCATCTAACCATCCATGACATGCCTGTGGAGGTCACAGCCCTGATGTCGCTAGGGCATACAGTACTCACAATCACACAATGCAAGACGCATGAGTTATGTAGTCTAATCATGCATCAATCATACGCATACCGTGCGCTCATGTAGGATAACTCCACCCATCAGGGAGTCCCATAAACCATCTGTCCAATGACATATACAATGGTCAACCATATCTCATAACAAACCTGCAGATGATGCATATAGACATGTATCATGATGCTATGCTGTCATATACTCATAATCGGTATCAATAGCCAGCATTGATAATCGACATCGATAATCGGCCTAGGCAATCGTAATCGGCCTCGATAAAAGAGCCTAAGGGAAGGTAACAATGTGGACATTTAACCATCATCGCCCATCAACGTGGACATTAAACAATCATTGCTCCCAAGGCATGGCTCACCATAATCATCATTACATACATCATGGAGTAATCACACATCGCAATGGACCTCATATACATCACATTCGGCCCCATATAAAGGCCCTACATATATCTCATTGGGCCTCACTCGTGGCCCTTATATACATCACGTTGGGCCTCTACCCATGGGCCATCAAATACATCAAGTGGATCGCATCCACGGGCCACACCAACGGGCCTTATATATATCGAGTCGGCCATATCACATGGGCCGCACCAGTGGGCCTCATATACATCAAGTGGCCCGCATCAATGGGATATAAATACGCAACAGGTGGGCCCTGCACATGGGCCTCAAATATATCACGATGGGCCTCATCACTTGGTCTTCATATAATCAAGTGGGTCGTATCACAGGCCGCATCAATGTGCCTCATATACATCAAGTGAACCGCATCAATGGGTCGTAAATACACAACAGGTGGGCCCTGCACATGGGCCTCAAATACATCATGATGGGCCTCATCACATGGTCTTTATATAATCAAGTGGGTCATATCACAGAGGCCTCATCAATGTGCCTCATATACATCAAGTGGACCGCATCAATGGGCCGTGCCAATGGGCCTCATATACAATAATGGGCTGCACCAATGGGCGGCACCAATGGGCCTTTTGGGCCTCATATACATCAAATGGGCCGCATCAATGGGCCACGATACATTACAATGGGTCACATCTTTGGGCCACAAATACATCATGGTGGGCCACATCTATGGGCCACAAATACATCATGGTGGGCCTCATGGATGGGCCATAAATACATCAAGGTGGCCCTGCATATATAACAGGTGGGCTTGCACCTCCAAATGGGCCCACCAGATAAATAACATGGATATACAACATATATATTAAGGTGGGCCTGTATGGGTTAGGTGGACCCCACCAGATGGACAACATGGATATATAACACCTACATCGCAATGGGAAATACATCATGGTGAACCACAGCCCATGGACGGTATGCATACAAAACATACCTCAGATGGGACCCGTCCTGGCTAGACGGTGCCAATAAAATACATAAACCATGGTGGGGTTCACATAGCTAGATGGTCCAGATGAAGAATGGGTGGACGGTGTGGGTATAAAACAGATGTACAACATGGATTATAAAACAAATGGACAACGGTGATATAAAATAGATGGCGACAGTCATATAAAATAGATGGACTGCGTGGAGTACACAATACATGGAGGGGGTTCCTCCGTCCAATGGACAACTTGGATCAACAGTTACATCACGGTGTGTCCCACAGCAGGGACGGATCACATACATTCAAGGAGGGTCCCACCGTCCAAAGCACTGAACGGTGTGGATAGGACCCATACATCACAGTACGACCCACACATCATAGTGGCTTCCACCATCCGGATAATTGGATCATGTGGACATTACACATACCTCGTGATTAAACCCAATGAACTTGGGATGTCAACATAGCAGCTATACTAGCTGGTGTAGATGTACATCAGACAATCCTCTTCACTGGTGGATCCCATGTGGGGCCCACCATAATGTTTATTCTTCATCCAATCTACTCATGAGGCCATAAAGAACTAAATAAAGAGGGAAAACAAATTTCAAATAGATCCAAAACTTCTGTGACCCAAAAAGGGTTTCAATGGTGGACGTTCAATCCCCCATTGCTCTTGTAGTGTGGACCACCTGTGTTCCATGTACGACTGAGTTTTGGGGTGACCTGGTGATTAAAGGGGGCCCATCAAATGCACGGTGTTGATGCCCCACATACATCATGATGAGGCCTGTGGTGGGACCCACCGTCCCTGCCCATTTATAAGCTGCAGGACACTGCTTGCTGCAGCGTCCAGAGGACGCTGGCAGCAGCAGCGTCAGCTACATACATTTTTATTTTATTTTTCAGAGGTTTTTCATAAGTACGGCCCACATCAGGACAATCTACTCCACCGGTTGGGTTTTTGGGCTAGTGACGGGTCTAACAAGCCCAATATTTGAAGTGTTTTGACGCACAGAAAACATCGCAGTGGGCCCTAACAATTTATAACTATTAAAATATTCTATTTGATGGTGTGGCCCACCAGAGATTCGGATTGGCTTCATTTTTTGGCTCAACGCCTAAAATGAGTTGGGAAATTGAATGAACAGTGTAGATATAACATGCATCAAGGTGGGGTCCACGTGAGCATGGCCCACCATAATTGAATTAAACTGATATTTTTGTTTTCTCTGGAAAGCGGGCCTACATGACCGACCGGTCATGCAGGCCCACACTGGGCAGCATAGTGGGCCCTTTTTGCTGGAGGTCGTGGATTAAATGGATACATCTAAGTGGGGTCCACGCATGTCACCATGTAAGCTTGGGATCAAGCTAATATTTTTGTTTCTCCCTTCATTTAGGCCTGCTGGACAACAAGGGCATCCCCACTGGGTGGACAGTAAGGGTGACCACCAGATAAATAGCACAGGCGTCCACTGGTTTAGACAGTGTGGATTAAATATTAGCATCAAGGTGAGCCATCAACAAGGGAGAGAGAGAGAGAGAGAGAGAGAGAGAGAGAGAGAGAGAGAGAGAGATGATGGAGGACTCCACCACTATGAGCCCTCCTAAAGATTACAATACATACATCAAGATGGGCCCTAAATGGGATCCATACCGTCAATCAGTAGGCCCCACTTGGTCTATCATCAAAAGTATAATCTAACATACAAATCACCCACCTATTAACGTCCTCTTTAGCTACTTGAACTCCTAGGCTCCTTGGCTTCAATCTTGATGGAGGGTGATGAAGATTGGATGCCTAAGATGGGAGATTAGGGTAGGGAAGCGGGCCACACTTGGGTTAGGCTTGGGAAGCTTGGACGTTGGATGCTCCCTTGGTGCTTGGGATGGAGTGAGAAATGAGGGAGAGGATGGGTTGTTGTAAGGGAGATGGGATGGAGGGTATGGTTTCTTTTAACTTTTGGTAAGAAGGGAATGGTTAGGTATGGGCGTTGTTGACTTTGTGAAGAGAGAGGTATGGGTGAGTGATGAGTTATACTTGACTTATGATTGATGTGATTGATTGTAGAGATTCCTTGGTATTCGCAACGCGCAACATTTTCCTTGAACTGAACGCAGGCCCACATCTCCTGGCCTAGGTATCGCCTCGGTGCATAATATGCGGTGTCGGAACTGCAGCGACGGCGCTGTCATGAGGATACAAGTTTCAAGTTGAGCCGACTCTGAATATAGGACATGACTCATGATCGTGTGCAAATGCTGATAACAGATCGCGAGTCACCGGAATTCGACCGGGAGGACCGTAGAGGTCTACGGAATGATACGGGCTAAGATATGGGTCTTACAAATAATCTCGTAAAGTATGAGGCGGGGGTGCATTTTGCACTTCATTTTCATCTTGAACTTCCTCAATGGGTAGTTGAGGTTGATTTGCAACCATTACTTGTACTGACTCAGAGGATCTCAGGTGGTGTCTAATCTGGTGATGGATAGGCAACTTTTGAGGGTCAAATATTGCATATTATTCCCCATTTATTACTTAGTTTTATGAACATGATAATGCTTAATATTTTATTTTAATCATGTTTGTGTTGCAAGGAGAATTTAAGAGCTTCGATTGAAAAGGAAGCTAAAAGTATGGATTTAACGCTCGAGAATCACCAAGGCTAAGGATGGATCTTATGAGACTAAGAATGAAGAATTCACATGCCAAAGATCTAAGAAAACAAAGTGAGGAATGAAGAGAATTGAAGACTTGAAGTGAAGAAAAGGAGCCCTAAAAATCTGCCTGTTTCGACCAGTATAGGCCCTCCTTCGACCAGTCTAAGGCTCCTGCTCGACTAGTTAAAGATTTCTCAACTCGAACTCCAACAACATTAACTTTTAATTTCACACGATCCTTGACCAGTCGAAGATTTTCCTCGACTAGTCGAAGGTTTTCCTCGACTCTTCTAAGGTTATGCAGACAGCACACGGACCGCGTAAATTTGAAGCGGTTTCCAGATTTTTCCAACTCATTGCAAAAGTTGGGGTTACAAAACTATAATAAGAGTCCCTAGGATGTTCCTAGGCATCTTTTATGGTTTAAGGAGTGAAGAAAAATGGTGGAGAAGCCGTAGCCAAACGTTTTTCTTCCTTTTCGTTAGTTGTTTTTATGCTTTTCTTAAGAGATTTTAGTTCAATCATATCTATGATTGGCTAAACCTCTTAGCTAGGGCTAAGAGGTGAAGCTTGTAGCGTGATGGGATGTTTCTTTTACTTTGATTCATGTTTATGTTGAACCTTCTTTGATTCTAATTTGATTTTAAAGGAATACTTTCAGTTCTT
Source organism: Magnolia officinalis (assembly GCA_021015155.1). Taxonomy (NCBI): domain Eukaryota; kingdom Viridiplantae; phylum Streptophyta; class Magnoliopsida; order Magnoliales; family Magnoliaceae; genus Magnolia; species Magnolia officinalis. The sequence continues at coordinate 40,464,570 of JAJHSJ010000017.1, read as the reverse complement.
AATTGTTTACTATGACTCAAATAGTAGATCCACAATAGCTTTGAGTATCTTCTTTTCCTGATTTTGAGATTGTGGGATTGGTAAATCCTGTTGTTAGCCATCGTCCATTTGGCATGGTTTGGTGATGGAATCTCTTCCAATTAACACAATTCTCCCCCATTGAGATTAGGTCAAGGAAAGTTCAGATTGATCTTAATTGTATTCTTCTAATTGGATAGGATAGGACTCCAATTCCAATCGTGTGACTTGAATCAAGTAAGAGGGCTCCCTGATCTTTACAAGTGGATTCTTGAAAACCCTAGTTACGACCTTTGAATTTGTTAGTTTCAGTCACTTTAATCACAATTACTCTCTGAATTAATTCAAATTTAGATTCACATATTCTTCTAGTTCTAGTTCTAGTTAATTTCAGAAACGCACAAGATTAGTCCCTGTGGATTTGACCTCGGTCTTACTGAGATTATTACTACATCGTGACCCTACACTTGGGGTTGTGAACAAGTTTTTGGCGCCGTTGCCGGGGACTAACAATTGCGTTTTTCAGAGATTGACTTGTTTTGGAATTAGGTTAAGATTATGGTTTTTCTACTTTCTATTTTTAGGTTAGTTTTTTTTTTCTGAGTTATTTTAAAAACTAACTTTGTTTTCTAATTCTAGGTTTAGAAACTTTCCTAATTTATTTTTAGAAAATTTTTGTTTTAACTTTCTATTTTCTATTTTTAGAAACTTTCCTTTTTTTATATTTTTTTTAGAAACTAGGTTTCTTTCCTTATTTTCTTTTTAGAAACTAATTGCTTTCCTTTTTTCTTTTGAAGGATCCCAATATAGAAACTTCTAATTTGGTAACTTCTTTCTAATTCTCTCTCTCTCTCTCTCTCTCTCTCTCTCTCTCTTCTATTTGTGGATTCCTATTTCCCTTCTTTATTTTAGGTTTGGGTTAGCTTCTGAAATTGAGGGCTAAGAGTGTTTCATGCCCAAGTGGGTCCGTGACTACACTCGACGTCTCTTGAGTGCAGGAGGATTGGTTGAGGGGTTATCTATCCATTATAGGGTTAGACACCACTTGAGATTCTCAGAATTAATTGAGGTTATGGTTACAAATCAACCTGTAAATCAACCGGTGAATCAACCGCAACCTCGGGTTATGGAAGTTTAGGATGAGAATGAGGTATACCATGCACCCCGCCTCTTATTTTACATGATTACTTACAACCGACGGGGGTGAGCACCCCTTCCTATATGGTTTTTCCAAAAAACATAATGAACATGGATATCAAGCCTGGAGTGATCCAACTCCTTCCAAAGTTCCTTGGACTTGAATATGAAAGTCCATACCTGTACTTGCAAGATTTTGATGAGGTTATAGCTACTTTATACTTTCCTAACATGTCTGAGGACACGGTCAGGCTGAAACTCTTTCCTTTCTCATTGAAAAAAAAGCTAAGACATGGTTGCACTCACTACATTCGCGATCTATTGGCACATGGAATGACATGATGGAGTTCATAATTTTTTTCCATACCATAAGATGAACACCATCAGGAAGTCGATCATGAACTTCGCCCAAAATGTAGATGAAACATTCTTCCAATGTTGGGAGCGGTTCAAGGATCTCGTCAGTTCATGCCCACATCATGGCTTTGAAATGTGGCGCATAACAACTTTCTTACACGATGGACTAACATTTTCCTTGCGCCAATTTGTCAAGACAATGTGCAATGAGGAGTTCATGAACAAAAATGTCGATGAGGTGTGGGATTACTTTGACAAACTTGTTGAAACCGCACAATCATGAGACATCTTCCCAAAACCTAACACCACATCTAAGCCTACTCAAGTAAGGGAGAGTGGTGGGATATTGTAACACCACGGACCTCTGGTACACGGGTGTTACCATTAAAACCTTCACTAGTGTACTTGTTAATTAATAAACAATCTTAACCTAAACCAAGATGGGGAGAATGAACTTCAACCATTCGGCAGAACTGCTCATTGATACATGGAACAAGTCACCAAAACCTTTTATGAACTAAACAAAACATCCGCTAGCCCCATGGATCAACCTAACAACTAACCTCCCCATCGCAACCATTCAATTGTGGGATCCAACCACTAACTGCTTAAAGAATAGACATACCTGGTGTTGGATAGACGTCCCACATCGATGGCTCTGATTAGAGGTAGACCCCATAAATAAGTATGCAAATGGATAAGTGTCTAGATGTCTAAAAGTGCACACATAGAAAACATAGTATAGGGATGACGTTACTAGAAGTGCTTAACAAGCAAAGTAGTTGGGCCTGGGCACACCCATAACTCTAGGGCCCTCCTTTTTGGTTGTTGATACCTGAACCTAGAAGGATCTGACCCTCAGATCGACAGAAATCTATAAGAGAACACTTTGATCATGACCTATGGGCCACCCGAGCATTGGATCATCTTGATCGATGGTCCAACATCTCATATGGGGCTCCCTAGGAGAATGGAGACGGGCACTCGCACCACAGATGGAATGTATGCAACACACTGGAATGCTTAGGCAGTTAAATCACCGTTGACTCGACGAATTCAAGAAAAGGGGATTTTCTACCACGTTTCCTGCCCAAGACAGTTTCAAACGGATGGATGTTCGTCCTGGTTACATGGTGGCCTACTTCAAGCTACTGTCCGAGCGATCTGGGCCGTCCATAGGGTAAGGAGATCCCGGACGACTAGATCCATGACAACCAATTCGGCCCATGTAAACGTGCATGTACACAAGCAAGGGCCGACTGGGAGTGCGCAGTGATGCTTTCCTAAAAATAGATGATTCCAAGACTGCCACGAGGGCGATCCATGCTAGACCTTCCTTCTCCATCCCAACCATCCTTCCAAGTTACGATCCACACCTTCCCTTCACTGCTGAGAATGGGCAGGCACCCGACTAGGCAGTAGAAAGGCATGGGACACATTTCTACTTCGGGAAAGTCTCGTCGGCCAATCCTGGCCTCCCGTCACGTCACGTGGAGCAATCTCCACCATTCCCTCTAGGGTAGCAACGACTCTATTAGAAGGAGTTTCTCATCTCATGAGAAAACCATGAGGGGGCGAAAAATCTCGTGAGATGTAGACAAATGACGATGATGGGTGGAAAAAGTGGGCCTCGCAGTGATCAGCGGCCCCATCTTGTCACACCCCAAACTCAGAAACTGGGCTTAAAAAAATTTCGATTGCCGAATCCAATGCCGACAGCCTCCGTAGTATCCCATTCTCGGCTCCCAGCACCTATATACTGGATTCCGATCTTAAGATCCCATAAGGAGAATTTTCAACATGATTTTTTTTTGTAAGGAGCATAGCCATAAGTATAACCCAGATGCAAACAATAACATCACCACATATCCACTATGATAAAAAACTTTAGAGTACAATACATAAAGGGGAAATACAAGATAGATATCAAAACTCCAGAAGCTCAGCCGCATGCTCCTACCTTAGATTGGCTGCGTCTTAGCGTCACCTACACGCATCTATCGTGCATAAGCTTACAAGAAGCTTAGAGGGTGGTGTAAGTGTGTGCAATGAACTTTTCAAGCATATAAATATCAGAGTAAGCTGAAATACTAGCAAGTCCATATAAATATCAGAGTAAGCAGAAATACCGGCGAGTCCATAAATACCATCTGCCTTATCCAGGCTATACGATGCAAAGACATAATAAGCCAATGTCATATACTGAGGAAACAATGCAGGTCGGTTATGCAATGCGGAGATGTAGTAAGCCAAATGTTATATACTGTAGATGCAATGCAATATACAAATCCTGACGAGTCCATGAATATGTAGGACAAAGCTTTGCATTCACTGTGTGCACAGTAACCTTCCAACCAATGGTAGCTCGCCCAGGCCCTCTCAGCCCCACCCACATCAGCGTCTACCCACGTGTGCCCGCCCACATGTGACCATAGTGATGGGGTGTCACAATATGTCATATACAGAGGATGCAATGCAGTATGCAATGCAAAAGAAATAACAAAGCTGGAGTGTGTAGTTGGGATGATAGTACGTTGGTATCACAAGTTGTCGAGTTCATCACAAGGGACTTCTATCCAAACCAGTCCCATACCTAAATTTGGATAGCTAGACTCAATGTAGTAAACTCTTGATCTCAGGTTGGTCGCACGCCCAACAGAAATCCTGGCCATTGTGAAGGTACACATAATGATTTGGTTGCACACCACTAGCCCAAGTGGATAGTGAATGAATGAATGAATGAGTCAAATGCTGAGTATGCAACTCCTGCTCAGTAAATCCACATATCAGCACCGTACATCTTTAGGATCATTACCGGGGTCTAGTATACTCTACGCTAGCTTGTCGCCCCATCTGAGTGCACCAACTGGGTAAGTGAAAGAGACCTCACTATCTACCTGTCAATATCGGCTCGGCTTGTCGATAGTGGACCCATTCCTCAAGCTAGTCAAACTCAGCCTAATATTGCCCCCTCTCTTTGGGCGGGTAAGGCCACACCCCCTTCCAACCGACCATGACACAGTGGGATACATGGCCTTCTGATATTCGGCACTCGGGAGCTCATGTATCAACTCGGTCTAGACGTTGATGCATCCCCTAGCCTCGAGGGTTTAAGGACTTTCACCCAAGGACATCCAACGTTCCCCATGTCCTAGAACCAAACATTTTTGGTGTTCATTTGACCATCCATGATGAGCCTGTGGATGCCACAACCCTAATGTTACTAGGGTGCCAAATGATCATGTCACAAAATGCGAGATGCATGAGTCATACCATCCAGCCATGCATCAAACCTGTGCGTACCGTGCGACCCTATGAGGCAACTCCGTCTCTCAAGGAGTCCTATAAACATCTCAGCCCAACAATTTGAAAAAAAAATCGATAATATCGACATTCAAATATTGATCGAATCGAATGAGGATCGATGATATCGATTTACCTTGAGCCTTGTCCAGTAACTTTTGGAAAATATCCTGACATTGCTTGAGTAATCGAACCCTCATCAATATCATCTGAATTCAAACATCGATGATATCGAGAGGAGTTCGATATCATTGAATTCAGTCAAATTTTGTCCAGCGAGTCTCAATGGAAAATCACCTAGAAAGATAAAGGACTCGAAACCCTACTCAATATCATCAGATTTCAAATCTCGATGATATTGAACGTATATTGATGAAATCGGATCTGGACAAAACTATTCTAGCAAACTTACAAGGTAAATCATATGGGAATGACAATGGAATCGATGATGTTTCGATTTGATCGTAATTCAAATATTGATGAAATCAATATCTTCTCGATATCATCGAAATGGATTAAAGATTGTCTAGTAAGCTCTTTTGAATTTTAAAAGGAAATGATCGATGTATCGAGCAATGGTCGATGAAATCGGAATTCAAACTCCGATGACATCGACTGTAACGTCTCGAAAAAATCCGTACAAAGACCCAAGTACCACCTCAGGCAGAAATCACTCAGGACCAAATCCTTTAGAAATTAGACGAAATTAATAAAATGTTAAACTAGATTGGCTGAGAAATTCGCTTGAACCACTTTAAATACGAATTGCAAGACCCAAAACTTTCAGAATCATTGACGCTACATTACCCTATAATCTAGGATTAATCTCATTACCTAGTTGCTCTCGGGAGCATCACGAAGCTTCGTATCGGATCTAGACCGCACGTCAAAAGTCCGATTACCACGAAACTACATGATTATGACCGCCTTGCTGGGCTTGACAACCATCTCGGAAATCAAGTCCTGACTATGTCTAGAAATGCACAACTTAAGCCCAGAATATAGTGTGTGAGGAACGTGAATATCTTTCAAAAAAATAATCCAAACTTAAGTAAACTGAGACGTGTCGCTTGCGGGTCAAATATAAGGATTCAGACAATTAGAATCTGACCAAAATACACCCTCGGATTAGGAGAAATTTCTCACACATGTCAATGCACTTGTGGCCCTGATCGAGTACCGGTGACAGTTGAACTGAAACTGGTCCACCACGGTCGATCTGTAAATCTGATCAGACCGAAAACTTAACTCGACATAGATCCCATGCCAGGGAGCTTAAGTCCAACCGCACGCAGAAAAAGGGGTCTCGAGAAGTACTCTGTTGGATCGAAACAACCCCCATATGGCTGTAACCTAAGTATACCATGGCCCTGGAGCCATTTCGATCAATTCTGGACCTATTAAGGGCCTTAAACCCTCTCTCTCCCTTTACATACGATTTTTCAAACCCTAGAGAGAGAAGAGAGAGAAAAGATAAGGAAGAAAGAGAAAGAGAGGGAGAGTGTGGGAGATTGTTCTCAGGACTCAATCTCGTCGTTCCACGTGCTTATCCACCATTCATGTATCGCTATTTGGGCGATTCCGATCCCGTTGTTAGGTAAGAAAACCTAACCTTAATCTGTTTTAGGGTTTCAGATAGTGTAAGTGATGAAATAGCTAACCTAATTCATGATATAGGTTGTCATTCTACCGTTGACAAAGACTTAGTGTCTAAACTGAATTCGTTATGTGTTTATCGGTGAAAGGTGCGGACTATAAATGTATAGGTTATGGTTTTCAAGGCTTTCAATGTCGGTTAATGATTTATTACTAATGTGGCTGCCATTTCACATGCCAAATGCATTGTTTGTTTCGCGATACAGTTATACATGAACTATGTTGAATATATTGTATTCCGGGTGTTGGTAGAAATGATCGTATACGTATGAAATTTGAAATTGTGTTTCCCATGATAAATTTTTGCGAATATATGCTAGTTGTATGTGTAACAACTCCTTGGCGAAAGGATTCGCCCTAATACATGTTTTGCCAACATACGTCGTGTATGTTATAATGTGTAGCCTAGGTGTTTGTGAAAATGTCTGAATGAGTATAGAATTTGTATTCGTGCTCGCCATGACTAACTGTCGTGGGTATATGATTGTCGTGTAGGTGACGACTCCTTGACGAAAGGATTTGCCCTACTTCATATTATAACCAACATACGTCATGTATGTTGGAATGCGTAGACTAAGTGTTTGTAAAAATGTCTGAATGAACTAGTAGTTAGTAATTTGTACTTTGTATGAGTGTTGAGATATGATTCTCAACTACCTTAACTATGTGTATGATTTCCTCCATGTATTTTATATTATAGTGTCTGTTTAGGTATGGAATGCATATGTGTAAATTCATGTTTAAGTTGTAATACATAAAATGCTCAAATGCTTGTATGATTGGAATTATTGATCCATTATTGCTCTGATTATCTCATATGATTTTCTATTATAATTGAATGTGGTTGGGACTATTATATAGTCCAGGCAATCGGTAACGGACCTCGAATTGGTGGCTGAGGTTGTCTCGCCACACAGGACGTGGTCGATGAATCCGAGTCGTACTTGGGATGTTGACAGTGGTTAAGCCACACGGAGTGCTTACGCACTTCATGTCGATCAACTCAACGTGCGCTAGTGCTAGTTGAGCTCGTCAAGTAACCCGATTGACCTGATGTATGTTCACCATGTTTGAATGCTACTGCTTGAACCTAGGGTACCAAACTCACCAGTGGAAACCCCGTTAACCTAGGTACCTCGATCCGCTAATACTCATGAGCCGGACATGATGGTAAGGGACACCGTGGTCGAGATGTCGGCCTACGCCGGGGTGACGAGTCCACCCGTAGTGACCAGTGAACAACATAAGCTCGTGAGCCAAATACGGTGGTATGGACGCTGTATTCGAGCTATCGGCCTACACTGATCAGGTGACGAGCCCTTTGTAGTGACCTCGATCATACTCTGAGACTGCGATGAGGCGATGAGCCTTTCTGTAGCAACTAGAGTATAACTAGGCTTACACTACATCGTGGTGACGAGCCCTTTACAGTGACCTAGAACCGCAACATCGTATGAGATTTACTAGGACTGACGACCCAAGAATGGATCATTGTTTGGGTATTGATATAAGAGAGGTACCTTAGTTTCTCAATCCTGCTGTATGAAAAGGACTAATAAGAACTGGGTAATCATGCTCATGTGTCGTTCGGTGTTGGGTAGAGCACTGAGGAAGTGACTGACATGCACGATCATTAGATGAAAATCATAGAGGAAGTGCAGGCGAGGGCATGCATCATATATACATACCATTCCTACATTAATCAGAGTACTTAGGGATGTTTAATTGTATTGTTTTATTATTATTGCTTGACTGAATTGATAACATGTTAACCTTTTCTTTATTGTTCCACTGAGTTGATCACTCACTCCCACGTTCTGGGACGATATTTTAAACACCAACCAGACTCTGTCTTAGTTGCAGATGGAGGCCCGACTGATGAGGCAGAGTCAGACTTCACAGATGATGAGGATGTTTTCTCATATATGCAGTATTCAAGCGGGTTCATGTGAGCCGTGGCCTGATCGACGGGGACTTCTGGGATGTTGACTAGATGCCCTTACACTTGCTATTTTGTCTTTCTGAATCACACATGTATATTCATTTTTGGTCCATTTTGGGAAGTATACATGTATATATTTAACCTGGTAACATGTTCAACTTTGGAGACTTACAACAGTTTATATACTTTATATATCTATCACAGTTCTTCCGTTTGCATAATTTAACTATCTCTGGAGTATGATATGCTATTTAGGTGTAATCCCACTCATATTTAATGTACTAACATGGACAACATTTAATCATCATTTTCTATGTTGCATAAGTGATACGTTAGAACTCGGGAGTGGAGCTTATGCTCGACCCTCGATTTTCAGGGCGTTACAAGTTGGTATCAAAGCATGATTTGGATTAAACTGGACCTGATTTATGGTCACACGATGTATGCTAATGCATTTAGACTTAGGTGGGTGCGAGAAAAAATGTAAAAACAAGCTTAGGTTTCTCAGTTTCGCCAAATGGCGAAATTTACCGAAAACGATCGCTGAGATCGAGTCTGTGCACATCCGTGATCGCTTGCGATGACCCCGAATCACCCCTAGACCGTCAATCGACGGGTTTAGACCACGATTTACCAAATCCCAGCCTTCAACAATTGATAAATGTGAATCTGCATAAGAAAATACTCGAAGTGACCCGTAACGACTTAAAATGGAGTCTGGGCCTAACGGAGCATGACCAGGGGGGCCCGGATTGGGTCCCACATGTTTTTAGGGTCCAGGGGGCAGGAGGACCTCGCCCCACCGACGAGCCATCGCTGGATTATCCAGAGGTCGGCGAGGTCCTCGCCGCTTGGCGGGCCGAGTCGGTGCGGGCCGTTTTGGCCGACCCCCCTAGGGTGCTGTGTGGCCCACAAAATCGCATAAAACATGATTTTTCAGTTTTGTTTGCCCCTCTCCCTCCTTTGGCACCTCTCCAAGTTCTCCTTCCTCACTGAAAAATATGGTTTCCTCTCTCAAAACCCCCCTCCTTCAAAGAATTGTTGTTTTTATCATTTCATACACCCCTCCACCCTCTACATTCATACCCATCTTCCACCTCCTTCTTTTTCCCTTCTTTGAGCTTACAAACCCTCTTTTTGTAGCTCAACTTTCCAAAACATAAATTAAGTGGCGATGGAATTTGAAACAAGGAAACCCAAACTTCTGTCGTACTGTCGAAGAGCACGACATTTATTGGAGAAATTTTTGAACGTCGAAGTCAAGCATATACCACAAAATGAGAATGCGAAGGTCGATGCTCTAGCCAGTCTAGCAGCGGTGCTGTCTTACCCAGATTGAAGCCCCCTACAAGTAACAATCGAAGAACGGGGATTCTTGCCTTCTACAGAGGTGATTAGTGAAACAACGGAAGCCCTACCCGTATCATGCTTAGAAGTGACAATAGATGATTGGCCCAACCTTTCGTCGACTATCTCAAATACGACATCCTGCCAGATGATCCAGAAGTGAAATAAAAAATTAAGCAGAAAGTAAAAAGATACATTTTGTGCAATGAGGAGTTATACAGAAGATCTTATAATGAAATGTTATTGCGATGTCTAAACAAAGAAGAGGCAAGCCAAGTGCTACGTGAAGCACATTCTGGGGAATACAGGGTGCATCAAGCCGGGAGGAATCTATTCCACCGAGTGCACCGGATGGGATATTATTGGCCAACAATGTTTAAAGATGCAATAGACTACGCGAAACGGTGCCACGAGTGTCAAATCCATGGAAACATCATATATGTACCTCCTGAAGACCTTCATCAGTCAGTCACTTCCTGGCCCTTTGCCACGTGGGGACTTGATGTCATTGGCCCCATAAATCCACCATCGTCTAGAGGAAAACAATATATATTAGTAGCAACGAACTATTTTTTCAAATGGACAGAAGCAGTTGCACTACAAAGCATTAAAGAGAGAGATGTTATTAATTTTATTCAACACGCGATAATATATCGCCACGGTATCCCAAAGAGAATTATTACAGATAACGACACTCCTTTCAAGAACAGGGGGATGGAGAAGTTATGTCAGAAGTTCGATATTCACCAGTCGTTCTCAACGCCCTATTATCCGTCAGCCAATGGGCTGGCTGAAGCGTTCAATAAGACAATTGTGAAAATACTGAAAAAAATGGTGAACGGGAATAAACATACTAGGATGAAAAGCTGTAGGAAGCTCTATGGGCCTATAGAACAACGCACTGTACAGCGACACAAGCTACTCTGTATTCGTTGGTTTATGGTGTGGAAGCTATCATGCCAATCGAGATATAGGTCGCTTCACTAAGGGTAGTGGTGCATCAATCAATTACGGATGACGAAAACGCAAAGATACGGCTGAAAGAATTGGATTTGCTTAATGAAAACAGGCTGGAAGCTCTGCAGCGCTTACAATTATATCAAGCTAGAGTTTCTGCTACCTTCGATAAAAACGTTAAACACCGATCTTTCAGAAAAGGGGATTTGGTTTTGATGTTGAGAAGGCCGATGGTAGTCACTCGAAAAATAGGGGGCAAGTTTCACCCTAAATGGGACGGACCGTATGTAATCATTAAAGTTTACTTCAATGAAGGATACAAAGTAACGATCAAGACGGACGAGGCATTAGTATACTGGTCAATGCTCGCTTCATCAAGAAATATTACTCCTGATAGTGGAGAAATTTTGATTTAGAAGATTACCAAGATAATTCTTCTATATCAAAAGGGGGTAATCACGAATGAAGAAAAGATGAAATGATAAGATAGCCTTTACAGGCACAACCTTATATTCTATCTTCACGAGCAAGAGAGTTGTGAAGGACAAAGTCATGTACTCTTCCTCACGAGAATGAATAAAAAGCACAAACTTTGCCACCAAAGCATTGATGATCGCCAAACGTCTATGATTATCGCCAAGCGCCAATGATTATCGCCAAGCGTCGATGATTATCGCCAAAGTAGCAACTGTTGCTGTCATCATCAATTGCTCACATAAGCTCCTTTTATTCAAAATTTCTATCATCGCCAAGCTGATACATTATATTAAACACAATACGAATGTCCTTGAGACAACATCAGCGACGATGAAATATCAATTTTGATTTATCAACTTTGGCAGCGGAACAAACCGTGCAGCCAACCACATATAAAGTTGATGACAGCGATGGTAGCTTACTTCTTAAGGTAGCCTAGCCAAGCCTTACATGGCCAACTACACATAAGACCTATCGCTTTCACCATTTTGGGCAACAATGAGAAGCCAGTGGCCCGGAAAAGCCCGTGAAGGCCATTATGTGCATACCCATGTGGGCAGTGGGAAGAGCCAGCGACTAAAAGCTCTAAAAGGCCAAAAAGTCATAAAACGGCCAGGCATGCGTGAGACCAATGCCGTTTGTGAGCTCTCCGACAGCGTCATGGATGAGGATAAAAATACCCTCCCAAGAATGGGTCCGAACTCACAGACGAAGAAAATTCAGATCCCTGGTTTGATTTCGGTATTAACTCATGAGGAAGGGTATAAACCTACTCATCAATGGACCGACGACCTTGGATTTAGTACCTAAGGTAGCCTGGTAAAGCTCGGCGAACTCTAGAGAGTTACTGTGGCCATCCCTATGCGTAAATCTCACTCACGGCCATGATTGCTCCAACTACTTAAGAGCTTAAACTATGTGTGAATATCTAATTAAACTGAAATCTAGCGCCGCCTCTTAAAGCATAAGTCACATAGGGAAATCCCATACTGACAATCATAATATGTGGTGGTTAATAGTGCTTTGATAAAATATCATGCTAAGATAATTGCATAACAAATGAATATGCTCAGAATGATGAAAGAAGTAGAATATCTTGCAATATCTCTGACAAAATTTTATAAGTTGTTTATACATCACAATACAAAAAGAATGTCTACAAATCTTCAGTGATGTTCAAAATCTCTAAGTAATGCTGAAGCTCTTCTTTCAGTTGAGATTGTGCTACAGCAGTTGTGTGATCAGCTTCGAGGATCATGTTAGCCTGATCAGGAGCACCAACTAGTTCAGATTCCAAAGAAGCAGCAACCTCCCCATTCCTTGTCCGCTCAGCTTGTACGGTATCAATTAATTGATTGTTTGTTTCAAGTTCCACCCGATCTGACAAATAGTGGCGTCTTCTGCTTCCCACTGACTCTTAAGCGATATAATCTCCCTCTCAAGAAAAGCAATTTGATCACCAATGTTTGCTTTATTTCTGTTAGAAACCTTCAACTTCTCACGGAGAGACTGACTAACAACATTATAATTAACAAGAGCATCATCCGCTTGAGAGAGCTTCTCTTTAAGAAGCGCCAATTCCTTCTGACGATTGAGAATCTTGGGAGCAATGACCATAGTCTGCGCTGCTTCCAAATTCTTCGTAGAGTCATGAAATTGTGATAAGGAAGTATAAAGAGGCTGAACATCTACATGCGCCAGGCGAGCTGAGTGAGCAAGAACTGCTAGAGCACTATCTAAAAAGGGCCATTAAGTTGGATCTTTAAAAGCGCCAACAATGACAGAAATTTCATGCATGAAAGCCCTAACATAAGTCATGGCACCTTTTCTAAGGAGAATTTATCAAAAGCCGGTGTCATTGAGTTGGATCCTTCAGATCCACTAGGAGTTGGCATGACTGAAACTAAAAGATAAGAGGAGAATGTAAGTTCAAAAGAAAACATATGCGTATTTGTTACTAAGGTAAAATAAGAAAAGAAAATATATACTCGAAGTAGGAACAATGGCGGGAACAACTGAAACAGAATGAGTTATGGGTGCTATAGAACTGGGAACTTCTGTGGCCATAACAGCATTGAAAAAAAGCTCCTGAACTCCTACGGTGCTTGAGTTGAGGGAATTTGGAGTGGGGACATCAACTGGATTAGAGAGAAATTCCAGACTCCAAGCTACTGACTGGAGAGGAGAAGGGCGTACGGCAGGGGACTTGATAATCTGAGCAGGGGCATTAGATGTTTTAGGGACTAATGGCAAACGTTCTTCTGGACAGGGAAGAAGAAGTATGTTCCCCATTGTTGCCTAAATGTCAGATGGTTGAGCTTCTGCAGCCTTTGAAGTTAATGTTCCGCGAGCAGCCACTTCACCGTAATCAAGTTGCTCTTCATGATCTAGAGAAGTCTCCGGAATAGGATGGGAAATGTCGGGATGGGTAGTGGGAGCATCAAGAAAAGAAGACCTAACTTCAATATCGGTATCTTTTCCAACGTTTATCTCAGCATCAATATCTGCATTTAGCAAAGCATCTCCTTCATCAATGACACTTGTGGGAGAAGATGTATCTTCGCTTGCAGTGTTTGCGGAATATTCTAATGAGTTGTCTTCCTCCGACACAGTTTGTTTGCTCTTATAAGCAGTCTTCACAGGAAGAAGATGTGTACCTCGAGAAGGAGAAGGAATTGGTTGGGCTAAAACCACAGGAGGCAGTGACTTGGCGCTAGAATGGGTCATGGGGGAAGTAGTAATAACAATTCAACGTATAGCCGGAGAAGTCGGGGCAGTGGCACGATTGATTGCAATTCCTGTAAGATCCACTATAGGGACAAGCGTGGTAGCCACATGTTCGACAGGTTGAGAAGCTGCAAGAGGAACAGGTTCTATAACCAGAGGAATGACAGGAGCAGGATTCGAAAGTTGATTTTCTCTGCAGGAGTAGGAGAAGGCAGAACACCTTCTATAGGTTCAAGTTCATCGTGAGGACCGGTCGATCTTTCTCTTTGATTTATTAAATCCAGAGGAGAACCAAAAGCAATCCAGCCTTCAAGAGTGTTTGGGGGCTTTATCTCTCTAATAGGTTCTTCCACAGAAATTTTTAGACGAAGTTGCCCCGGACGACGGCTTGATCTTTCTCGTAAAAGTACTTAATCCCTTGTTCTGGCCTGTAATTCCTCAAACAGGGGGGAGGAATCCAGGTAGGGCAATCCACTGAAAAGCAGTTACACACTAAATAATAATGATGACTCCACCATCGCATCCAAGTATATGAAGCTGTTACTCTATGATTATACCCTGGTAGGACGAATCAAGAGCCAAAATTTCTAGTTAGGAGCTGCTTCCATATCAGAGCCCAGTTGTAAGGACCAACTCCGTAACTTCTCATGGTTTTGGTAACTTCCTCACCTGTTTGGGGCATAGCCTGATCATACCCAAATTGTCTGGCAAATCGGCTCGGGTAATATGGCACTTGCTAGAACTTTAGCCCTTCCGGTAATGGAAGACTAGAAGAACGAATACAGAGAAAGAAAGTCCTTTCAATGGGGTCCAAGTCTTAGTTATCCTTTGCATCTCTATCCTTGGCCTGATGTTCTAAATAAAAAGGAAAGAAGTCAATGGATTCTATAGTATCAATTTTATCTATTATCCATTCGTACCCCTTCCTTATCATTTTTTGCTTCAGAAAATGCCACAAAGGCAAATGATCAGGTGGATATAGGCCTTCTCCGGATCGTTGTATGTCTAGGGAAAATAGATGTCGAGCCACCCAGAGAAGTAATGTCATGGAGTAAATGTAGATAAAACTCCTAGCGCCGGGCTTGAGCAGTGCACTGCGGCGTGACCGAAAGCTCTGTATAATGAACACAAGACAGGAGGGGCCAAGGAATATCTCTTTCTGCCTTCTGCCATCGCACCCACTGCTACAAATAAAGTCGGCCGAATAGAGTTCGAACTTTTTGAACTAGGAAGCACGACTAAGCTTAACTAGTAAGCCAGAAAAGCAGCTAGTTTAGTTTCAGCGGTAAATTCGGTCAGGCCCCTTATTTTCTTACGGTTAGCCTCTAGCTCAGCACAGTGACTGTCGAGGAACCCAGAAAAGAGGGAGAAAGAAGGAGAAGGAAAGGTCAATGAGCAATTCATGTTTATAGATAAACATTATCTGAGAAGGAAAGAGAATGTTAAAATGCTTACACCAAGTATCGGGAAAAAGGACTAGCCATTGAAGGGAAAAAATCTTGTGAACATCAGCAAAGTAAGATGTTTCCCGAAAGAGCTCCATGGTTGTTGTTGTAATCATGGGCACTCTGTTGGGTGTGACATAAGCAAACTCATGGTTTGAAGAATATATTCATCAAGAAAGGAGCTAGAGATGGGTAGGCCGGCCATCCTATATAAATCCCATAAAGTAATGCTCACTTCCCCTACCGGTAGATGGAAAGAATTTGTAGTAGAAGACCAATACTTCAGAAAACCTTTATAGATCATTGTATCTTTCTGAAAGAAGTCTGAAGTGGCTTCTATGGCATGATACAGTCTTGTTGCAATAAGGACGTATTTGTGTTTCTCCAAAATCACTGTGGCCCAAGCATTGTAATACAGAAGAATAGTCCAAAGACCTCGTGTCCGGAATTTATCTTTACCCCACAAAGAATTGCGGTGACGAAAGCGTTGGTGAATTGTCTCAAAGAAATGGGTGTGATATAAGGTGTGAGGGTCGTGGCACGATACGAGAAAGCGCATGTATCGGATTTGCTCGGTCTTCTGGGTTAAAGCTTTATCTATGACATAACCCTCGAGAATTTGTGGCTCATTGATCACCCAATTAGACACATATAAAAGTCTATTTTGTGCCATGTAGTCTGTGGGTTCGCTTTAAAGAATGGATCGGTGGCACTGAAGCTTGTAAGTGCTATAATTTATATCCCTGTATGTTGTCAAATTTGTGGTGCCAAAATCACTGTTATATAACTTGCATAAGTGAAGCTCTCTCAAATATCAACATTCATGAACAACCAAAGCTCACAACAAGCAAAGCTCACAAGTACAAAGATCAACCTTGTCTGTAAGAATTGCTCACAAGACATGACTCAAGAATGCAAGACTTCAAGAAGAGTACAAGGCAGTTCGTAAAGAACTCAAGACACTTTCAAGATTGAGCTACATCAAGATTTCAAGATTGAGCTACATCAAGACTTCAAGGCTTAAACTTCAAGGTCACTTGTTCCTAATGTTTCAATGTCCTTACTTCATGTTTGAGGTTTGACTGACCTTAAGTTGACCTTAGGAATAGGTCACTCTGGATACATAAGTCGGATGTTTATTTTACATGAGTTTGGTCTGTTCTTCGACTAGTCCTAGGCCTTCTTCGACTAGTCCTAGCTTTGCTTCAACCAGTCTAAGAAATTCCTCGATCAGTCATGAGTTTGTTACAAAATTCGGATATTTTTTGTTAGGCTTCGACTAGTCCAAGAATCTGTTCGACCAGTCGAAGGAACAGTGTCGACTGCATCTTCGACCAGTCGAAAGTCTTCGACTCAAAGTCCAGCGATGATATTCTGGTTCTTCGACCAGTCGAAGGTGGCCTACGACCAGTCGAAGGAGACCTTCGACCAGTCGTAGAACGGTCAAAACTTATCGCGCTTGATTTTTCAAATATCTGTTATTGCTTCGACTAGTCGAAGAGCTCCCTAGACCAGTCGAAGACGCGATCTGCTCACCTATAAATAGAGCACGAATCTCAAAAGAAATAACAGAATTAACTAATCCATTCAAGCCAATCTTCGTCGAACTTCTGAGAGTTAATTCTGTGCTCCATCTAAGCTAAGTGTGCTTATTTAATATTCTCTTTCTTTAACTTTATTTAATTCATTTTGTTTCTACTATTCCAATCAAATTTGATAAGAGGAATTGTTATTCCCTTTCTTTGGAATCAAAATCAATTAAGGCAAGCCCTATTTGGTTTAATTTAAATATATTAGAACTAGAACCATTGTAATTGAGTACTGGACATTGAACTTGGACATTCAATCATCTACTCTGACTTGGTTCTACCGGGCTGCTACAACGAAGGAGATAATCAGGTATTTTACATTTAATTGTAAATTCCTTTCTGTTTTGGTTTCTTTCAAGATTTGCCAGAAAAATCTTGTTGTATTGGTTATCTGAGGAGAGCCAGGAAAACTCAGAAGTGGGGTTTTTTTTTTTTTTTAATTGTGTAAGCCCACAGAGAAAGACACAATTGTAAAGGTGTTGGGTG
Source organism: Magnolia officinalis (assembly GCA_021015155.1). Classification (NCBI taxonomy): domain Eukaryota; kingdom Viridiplantae; phylum Streptophyta; class Magnoliopsida; order Magnoliales; family Magnoliaceae; genus Magnolia; species Magnolia officinalis. The sequence continues at coordinate 40,447,129 of JAJHSJ010000017.1, read as the reverse complement.
AACCTGTGAAAACCTATTTTGTTAGTGAACGCTAATATCCCCTGTGTGAGGATATTAGGAGTGGTGTAACATTCTGTGCGTCTGTTGTTTAACAGTTGGTGAACACACAGGCGAACCACTATAATCCCTTGTGTTGTGGTTGAATGATTTATACTTCTAATCTTTAATTATTCATTTGTGGGATGTATGTATGGTGGTGAATGTTGTAATCATTTGATTCAAGCATTGTGGAATTTTGTAATATTTTAGAATTTATTTTCTGCTATTCCTTTATCAGCTTGATATTCAATTTCCTTTAAAGATTGTTCCAGCAAGGTTGCCCTGCCATTTTTATGGTGTATGGATGTCCCTAGAACAATACATTTGTGATTACAATTTATTTCAGTTCAGGTTGTGTTTATTTCTGTATTCCTCTTTGGTTTGAGATTTGATACAAAGATCTTTCTAGAAATAAGGTTGTCCTACCATAAACTCTGGTTTTTGGTGTAAGGTTGTCCTTAGAACAACATTTGTATCAACCTCTCAAGATCTGAATTTTGAGGTTGTTTTACTTTCCTGCATTGTGATTTATTTTGGCTATCATATTCTTTTTAATTCCGTTGTTATAAGTTTTATTTGGCATTGTCCTATTCACCCCCCCCCCCCCTAGGACATATAATTATGCCTTTTCAAGTGGTATCAGAGCCTAATAGCTCTTTTTAATTCTTCGATTTAATTCCTGAGCTAAGATTTAAGCTATTTAAGATGTCAAATTTTGATAGTCTTTCAGTTACTAGGCCTCCACCCTTTGATGGCTCCAACTATGCTTATTGGAAAGCCAGAATGAGGATCTTCCTCAAATCAATGGATGAGAGTGTGTGGCAAGCCACAGTGACTGAATGGAAATCTCCTATCATGGAAGTTACTGGGGTTGATGGTTCAAAATCTATGAAAGTCACACCATATTACCAATGGACCACACTTCAGAAAAGTGAGAGTAGTGCAAATGCTAAAGCACTAAATGCAATCACTTGCGCACTATCACCGGATGAGTTCAAAAGAATCATTTCCTGTGATACTGCAAAGCAAGCTTGGGATATATTAGAAATGACACACGAGGGTACTACAATTGTTAAAAAATCTAAAGTCCAACTCCTCACAACTAGATTTGAAGAAATTCATATGGAGGAAAATGAAATGTTTATGGACTTTTACACTAGATTGAATGACATTGTAAACTTAATGTGGGGTCTTGGCGATAAAATCCCAGAAAGTAAACTGTGTGCAAAGATATTACGCTCACTTCCTGAATGGTTCAATTCTAAAGTAACCGCGATCCAGGAACTTCGTAATACGGATAATATGAGGGTAGAAGAACTAGTTGGTTCTCTACAAACCTACGAGTTAAACTTTAAAGCTCCTAAAGGTAAATCTATCGCTTTAAAATCTTCTAAATATAATTCAGAAGAAAATTCTGATTCAGAAGATGATATAACTCTTTTAGCTAAAAAATTTTACAAGATTTTCAAAAGCAAGAAAAGGGTTGATTTTCAAAAATCGAATGACAAAAAGAAGTTTAGACCCAAATCTCGAAAATCTTTAAAAGATAGTCAATGTTACAACTATCAAAAATATGGGCACTTAGCAAATAGATGTCCTAAAAAGGACAAACCAAGAAGAAGGGTATGTTGGCTACATGGGATGAATCATCTGATTCTGAAGCTTCTTCTGAATCAGAAGATTTTGAAACTGAGTTAGGCAATGAAGTTAAAGCTCTTATGACTCTAGCCAAATTCACATTTTCAGATAATGACTCAATAAGTGAAGAAAATCTGAGTAGTGAATGTGAAAATGAAGATGATCTTCAAGACGCTTACAATGCCCTATATAAGGAAAGTTGTAAAATTGCTGTCAAACTTAAACTTCAAAAAGAAAAGTTTTCTAAATTCAAAGAATGTTTTGAATCACTTATCTTAGAAAAATCACAAATTTTAGATTGTTTTGAAAAATCAAAATGCGATTTGGAATTCAAAAACTCCATAATTATTGATTTGAAATCTGAAATTGAGAAACTCAAAACTGAAGTATCTTCTCTTCTGAGTCTAAAGGACACATGGAAATATGTCCAAGGTGATCCAAAGTTAGAAAAACTTTTATCCGGATCAAGAAAATGTGGCGATCTATCTGGGTTGGGCTATGATAAAAATTTATCTCCTAAACAAAAGTATACTCCTCTTATGTTTGTTAAAGGAGAGTCCTCAAACTCAAAAGGAAAAAGTACTTATCAAGGTTTTTCTAGAAATTCAAAAACTTTTCAAAAACCTAGAAGCAGCCATGTCAACTTTAATCAGAAACGAAATCCACTAGCTGAAAAGATAGTTGATTTACTCAAGGAGCTCTTAAAATCTAATTCTATAGGTCATTCTTACAACTATAAACAAAAGAAGACCAACTATGTTCCTAAACCCAAAACAAGTATGAAATGGGTTCCTAAAGTTGCCTGCTTGGTTGCTCACACTGCTTTCAAAGCAACAAGTCATTCAAAGTGGTACCTAGACAGTGGATGCTCCAGGCATATGACAGGTGACAAAGCTTTATTCACAGATCTGAAAGATATGACTGATGGTTCAGTCACATTTGGTGATGGTAGCAACTGCAAGATTATAGGCCAAGGTACGGTTCAACTTTTTAATCTTCCTGTGTTTAAAAATGTTTTCTATGTTGAAGGCTTAAAACATAACTTTCTTAGTATATCTCAAATATGTGATAATAACCATAGTGTTCAGTTTTCTAATCAAAGCTGTGAGATACTAAACAATAAGGGTTCTTTAATATTAACTGGACGTAAAACATCTGAAAATTGCTATATTATTAGCGAATCTAGCTCATCTAATCAAACATGTTACATGGTCCATACAGACGAGACTGATTTATGGTACAAACGTCTTGGACATGTACATTATCGAAATTTATATAGATTGAGCAAACGAGAACTTATAAGAGATTTACCCAAACTTCAGAAATTAGATAAAATATGTGGTGAGTGCCAAATAGGCAAACAAACAAGGAACTCACACAAAAAGGTGAATTCAAATACCACATCAAGACCACTTGAACTCCTCCACATGGATCTAATAGGACCTACCAGAACGGAAAGTCGTGGTGGGAAAAAGTATATCCTCGTAATAGTTGATGACTTTACCAAATTCACATGGGTAGTCTTCTTAAGGGATAGATTTGAAACCCTTGAAGAAGTAAGAAAAGTTCTCAAGAGGATTCAAACTGAAAAATCTTCTCAAATCAGTAAGATTCGTAGTGATCATGGATCTGAATTTGAGAATAGCAATTTTGAGAAGTTCTGTACCGACCAAGGAATATTACATGAATTCTCTGCTCCCAAAACTCCATAACAAAATGGAATTATAGAAAGAAAGAATAGGGTGCTTCAAGAAATGGCTAATGTTATGTTGAATAACATGAAGCTCTCTAAAAATCTTTGGGCTGAAGCAGTCAACACAGCTTGCTATATTATTAACCGAGTCTACACTAGCACAGATAATAATAAAACGGCTTACGAATTGTGGTTCAATATAAAGCCTACTGTCAAATACTTTCGAGTTTTTGGCAGCAAGTGCTATATTTTACGAGATCGTGAAAATTTGGGAAAATTCGATACGAAGAGTGATGAAGGGATTTTTCCAGGATATTCCTTAAACAGTCGAGCTTATAGGGTTCTGAACAAAAGAACTGGTGTGATTCAAGAGTCCATCAATGTTGTCATTGATGATCACTTAAACACGCCAATCCCTAATTCAGATAATGATGAAATTCTAATCATTGATAAACCCGATACTTCATTGAATCAGACTAATTCTGAGTTGAGGACTATTAAAGATCATCCAACCATACAAATTCTTGGAAACCCTCTCACTGGTGTTCGTACCCGTAGACAACTTGAGGATATATGTAATTATGTATGTTTTACATCCCAAATAGAACCATCTAACGTAAAAGAAGCTCTTGCTGATGAGAACTGGATTGTTGCGATGCAAGAAGAACTCAACCAATTAGTAAGAAATGATGTTTGGTATCTCGTACCAAGACCTAAAGATAAACACATCATTGGAACAAAATGGGTTTTCAAAAATAAGTCTGATGAGTGTGGAAATATAATTAGAAACAAGGCTAGACTAGTGGTACAAGGTTATACACAAATTGAATGAATTGATTTTGATGAAACTTTTGCACCAGTAGCACGTCTTGAATCTATCAGACTATTTATATCCATTGCATGTTTTAGAAAGATAAAGATCTATCAAATGGATGTGAAAAGTGCTTTTCTAAATGGCGATTTACATGAAGAAGTCTATGTTGAACAGCCAATGGGTTTTGAAGATCCCAAAAATACTGATAATGTGTATCGGCTTAAAAAGGCACTTTTTGGATTAAAACAAGCACCTAGGGCATGGTAAGAGAAACTAACAAAATTTCTTTTAAGTCATAATTTTTAAATGGGATCTGTTGATAAAACTCTGTTTGTTAAAAAACATAATGATCATATCTTAATGGTACAGATTTATATTGATGATATCATTTATGGATCAACTTGTACTGACTTGACTACTGAGTTTGCAGATTTGATGAAATCACAGTTCGAAATGAGCATGGTTGGGGAATTGACTTATTTCCTTGGATTGCAAGTAAAGCAACAACCTGAAGAAATATTTATTTTTCAATCTAAGTATGCTTTGAATCTAATCAAGAGATTTGGATTTGAGAATGACAAGAATTTCGATACTCCTATGAGTACTACCCTGAAACTCTCAAAAGACTCTAATGGTAAAAATGTTGACTCAAAACTTTATCGGAGTATGATTGGTAGTTTGTTATATTTAACTGCTAGTAGACCTGATATTTCTCTAAGTGTTGGTATTTGCGCAAGATATCAATCTGATCTAAAAGAATCTCATTTAATTGCTGTCAAGCGGATTATTAGATATGTCACAAGTACTGTAAATCTCGGTCTCTGGTATCCTGATGAGACTAATGTCCAATTAGCTGGATACTCGGATGCTGACTGGGCTGGTAATCTAGATGATAGAAAATCAACCAGTGGTGGTTGTTTTTACATTGAAAATTGTCTAGTTTCCTGGTTTAGTAAGAAACAAAATTCTATATCACTTTTAACAGCTGAAGCTGAGTATATCGCAGCTGGTAATGCATGTACACAGCTTGTTTGGATGCAACGAATGCTAAGTGATTACGGAATTAAACAGGATTCTATATTATTACATTGTGATAATTTCAGTACGATAAATATTTCAAAAAATCCTATTCAGCATTCTCGTACTAAGCACATTGACATTAGATTTCATTATATTCGGGAATTAGTAGAAAAAAAAGTTATATCTCTAGAATATATTCCTACCCAAGATCAACGAGCTGACATTTTCACAAAACCTCTCGATAAAAGCAGGTTCAAAAAGATGAAATTTGATCTTGGCATGTGCATTTTAAAATGATTATTTATGCCTACTTGTATCATAGTGTATATATTTGCTAGGTTGAATTCCAATTTTTGAATAATTTGCAAAAAATATGAATTTTTGGACATTCTTCGACCAGTCGTGAGTATACTCGACCCGTCGAACTTCGACCGGTCGTAGATATCCATGACCAGTCGTAGATCTTGGGAATCACTTAAAATTTAGGGATTTTGCTTTCTTCCTCATTCCGTTTTTCCTCTCTAAGGAGCCGAGCTTCGACTTGTCGAACCCATTGTTCATGTTCTTCAAGGTTAGTGTTCCAATTACGTTTTTCTTGCAGATTTGTGTCTAGATTGTTTACTTTTCTAGCTTGAAGCTTTCTATTTTGGATTTCATTGAGATTTGGGGTTTAGATTTTGAAAAATCTGTTTTGAGTAAACCCACTTCTCAATCGTTTGCAACTTCTTATTTCTTTGATATCTTTGTTGCAAATGGCTTCTAGTGGTAGAAAAACTACTTCCCGTGGTCCTTCTTCTTCCTCCAAATCGACCATTATCTCTAAGCGTCATCTTCTTGTTCCCAATGACGATCCATCTTATGTTAGGGACATTAGATTACATAATGTTATTGTTGAACATCCTGTTGATGTTAATCATATTGCACCTTTTGACATCCTTCCTATGCTTGAAGCTGTAGGTTGGGTTAACTTATTACATTGGGGTGGGCCAGCATACCGGCCCATTGCCCAATCCATGTTTACATGTATTAGTGCTTTCTCACAGGATAATTTAACTTTTAAAATATCTACTAGAGAAGGGCCTTTTGACATTGATCGTTATTTAATTTCAGCCCTTATGGACATTCCTGTGAATGATGAGGGTATTCCTATCCATAACCTAACTGATAAACCCTCAATTTCTGAAAAATGCATGCTCACTAGAGATTTGTGCAACATGGATGTTCAATGGACACGAAAAGGGAATGCGCTTCCCGCAAGGTATTTGTTACCCAAGTACAGAATTCTCCACAAAATCTTTGTTTCTAATCTATATCCTCGTTCGGGTAATAAAACTGACTTGACCTCGTTTATGGTTCGTGTTATCCATGCTATTTCCAATGGTACTCAGATTTGTTTACCTTCCTTAATATGTCATTTCATTCTTCAGTTTAGACTCCATCCTGGTCATAGTGACATTCCTTTTACCTATTTAATGACTGTATTGGCTACACATATGTTAGTTGATATGCCTGTTGATGAGGCACCGATCCATCATATGATTTTCAACAATACTAATATCAATAAGATGAAGCTGGATTTACTTCCTGAACAAGGTGGTGGTGGTGGTGGTCATGAAGAAGCTGGTGATGACATTAATATGGATGACATTTTTGAGGAACTGGATTTTAACTCAACAAATGATCCAGATTTTGAACTATTTGATGTTGATGCTCATCTGAGTGCATTAGAGGATAAAGTTGAGAATATAAATGTAAAGATGGAAAACATGTCTGTTGCTCATGATTTACAATTCAAGTACATGCGCAAATATCTTAGGCGATTGAACAAAGGCATGCACCAACTTGATCCTTCTATTCCTGCTCCATCATCGGGTTCTGGTACTGATTAGTTTATATGGGATTTCTGGTCTGTAATAACTTTATAACTTAGCACTTGGTTGACTGATTTTGAGTTGGATACTATCTTTGTTTTATGCTGGATATTTATTTTATGTAAAACTATGCTTAGTATCTCTATCTCTGGTTTTTGCTATAATCTCATAACTCCTCATATTTACTCTCATATATCCCTTTATTTAGTTCTCCTTTATTATTATTTCCTTTGTCATATTGTGACAAAAAGGGGGAGAATGGTTTGTTCTTAACGATGTGATTGTGAGAGGAGTAGCATTGTTATGTTACTCAGGGGGAGTATGTTTGAACTGGTTGAATGTTGATTATTGATTATTGAATATTGATTTGCAGGTAAGCCAGTTGATATTAACTGGTTCATGATTCTTTAACCAGTTGTTGTTTAACTTTATGTTTATCTTGGTTATGTGTTTTGTCACAAATTTGACAAAGGGGGAAATTGTAAGTGCTATAATTTATATCCCTGTATGTTGTCAAATTTGTGGTGCCAAAATCACTGTTATATAACTTGCATAAGTGAAGCTCTCTCAAAGAAGCTCTCTCAAAGATCAACATTCATGAATAACCAAAGCTCACAACAAGCAAAGCTCACAAGTACAAAGATCAACCTTGTCTGTAAGAACTGCTCACAAGACATGACTCAAGAATGCAAGACTTCAAGAAGAGTACAAGGCAGTTCGTAAAGAACTCAAGACACTTTCAAGATTGAGCTACATCAAGATTTTAAGATTGAAATACATCAAGACTTCAAGGCTTAAACTTCAAGGTCACTTGTTCCTAATGTTTCAATGTCCTTACTTCATGTTTGATGTTTGACTGACCTTAGGTTGACCTTAGGAATAGGTCACTTTGGATACATAAGTCGGATGTTTATTTTACATGAGTTTGGTCTGTTCTTCCACTAGTCCTAGGCCTTCTTCGACTAGTCCTAGCTTTGCTTCGACCAGTCTAAGAAATTCCTCGATCAGTCATGAGTTTGTTACAAAATTCGAATATTTTCTGTTAGGCTTCGACTAGTTCAGGAATCTGTTCGACCAGTCGAAGGAACAGTGTCGACTGCATCTTCGACCAGTCGAAAGTTTTCGACTCAAAGTCCAGCGATGATATTCTGGTTCTTCGACCAGTCGAAGGAGACCTTCGACCAGTCGAAGGTGACCTACGACCAGTCGAAGGAGACCTTCGACCAGTCGTAGAACGATGAAAGCTTATCGCGCCTGATTTTTCAAATATCTGTTATTGCTTCGACTAGTCAAAGAGCTCCCTAGACCAGTCGAAGACGCGATCTGCTCACCTATAAATAGAGCACGAATCTCAGAAGAAATAACAGAATTAATTAATCCATTCAAGCCAATCTTCGTCGAACTTCTGAGAGTTAATTCTGTGCTCCATCTAAGCTAAGTGTGCTTATTTAATATTCTCTTTCTTTAGCTTTATTTAATTGATTTTATTTCTGCTATTCCAATCTAATTTGATAAGAGGAATTGTTATTCCCTTTCTTTGGAATCAAAATCAATTAAGGCAAGCCCTATTTGGTTTAATTTAAAATCTATTAGAACTAGAACCATTGTAATTGAGTACTGGACATTGAACTTGGACATTCAATCATCTACTCTGACTTGGTTCTACCGGGCTGCTACAACGAAGGAGATAATCAGGTATTTTACATTTAATTGTAAATTCCTTTCTGTTTTGGTTTCTTTCAAGATTTGCTAGAAAAATCTTGTTGTATTGGTTATCTGAGGAGAGCCAGGAAAACTTAGAAGTGGGGTTTTTTTTTTAATTGTGTAAGCCCATAGACAAAGACACAATTGTAAAGGTTTTGGGTGAACCTGTGAAAACCTATTTTGTTAGTGAACGCTAATATCCCCTGTGTGAAGATATTAGGAGTGGAGTAACATTCTGTGGGGCTGTTGTTTAACAGTTGGTGAACACACAGGCGAACCACTATAATCCCTTGTGTTGTGGTTGAATGATTTATACTTCTAATCTTTAATTATTCATTTGTGGGATTTATGTATGGTGGTGAATGTTGTAATCATTTGATTCAAGCATTGTGGGAATTTTGTAATATTTTAGAATTTATTTTCTGCTATTCCTTTATCAGTTTGATATTCAATTTCCTTTAAAGATTGTTCCAGCAAGGTTGCCCAGCCATTTTTATGGTGTATGGCTGTCCCTAGAACAATACATTTGTGATTACAATTTATTTCAGTTCAGGTTGTGTTTATTTCTGTATTCCTCTTTGGTTTGAGATTTGATACAAAGATCTTTCTAGAAATAAGGTTGTCCTACCATAAACTCTGGTTTTTGGTGTAAGGTTGTCCTTAGAACAACATTTGTATCAACCTCTCAAGATCTGAATTTTGAGGTTGTTTTACTTTCCTGCATTGTGATTTATTTTGGCTATCATATTCTTTTTAATTCCGCTGTTATAAGTTTTATTTGGCATTGTCCTATTCACCCCCCCCTCTAGGACATATAGCTAGGCCTTTTCAAAGCTATAAGGGAAGAGAGATCGTGTCATCTTTATATGGATTGCGAAATTTGATTGCTTCAGTATCTAGCTTGACTGAGTCCCAAGCATTATGAAAACGTCTTCGGTTGTGCTCCCGAATCTTCTCCTGGAAGATTTCGTCTTGACTCTTTTCTCTTACTTGTGTTGGGACTGATGGCGGAAGAGAAGTCTCTGCCGTAGAAGGACGATTATCGTCAGTACGAAAGTTGGTTGTGCATTTTAACCAATCTTCCCAATAGGCTTCTTGTCCCAAGAGGGGTGGTCCTTCTATTTCCTTCATGATTATGGCCATGCGGAAATGCTCGGACAAGAGTTGAATACGATCAGTAAGGCTCACAATGATAGGAGCCGGCTCTTTGAAGAAAGAGTTGTAGTTCTCACCGGAGCGAGGTCTTTTTTGAGTATGGGTTTCTGCGGATAGTGGGTCAGATGGTCTCGCGGTACTTGGGGAAGCTAGGGGTCTCTTTGAGCTGGCCATTGGAGATCTGGACAGGAGTTGATAAAAAATTAAAGTTAGAAGATAAGATTTATTAAGTTAAAAGTATAAGGAAAATGCTCAAGTCCAAACTTTTGCGCGCAAAGTGCTATACGGGAATAGTTGTGCGCACAGCTTTGTGCGGAAACTTTTGTACGCAAAGTGTTGTGCACAAACTTTTGTGCGCAATGTATTATGCGGATATTATTGTGTGCAAGAGCAAGGACTTATAAATGAACAGAATTTCAACTAAGTGCAAAAGACTGTTGTGCGCAGAAGGCTTTGTGTGGAGCAGTTGTTATGCGACGCACAATGAGGTTAGCGCATAAAAGGGTAGAAACTTAATGCGAAAATAATGTGAAACAGAAGAGAAGGGTAGCGAAAAAGAAGACAAGTCTTGTACTTATAGATGGGGATTGGGCTATTGTGCGCAACTCATTATACGCAACTCGTTGTGCGTAAATCGCTGTGAGAAATTCACCGTGCGTTGATTGGTCAGCGCACAATGAAGACAATATGTGCACAATGAAGGAGATCAATACAACAAGTGTTTAAAAGAATTGTTATTAATCCTACATGATTATTTTGTATGTATAAAAGAAAAAATAAAAATGCAGGATCAAGGGGGCATCTGTTGAAGCATAAAAAAGAGTGGAAGATAATAGAAAAAGCATTGTATGCAAGCAAGACGTTCAAAAAGAGTATTGTGCGGAAAAAGCAAGCTTTGTGCGGAAGAAACGAAGCTTTGTGCGGAAATGATCATTATGCGCAGGTGATTACAACGCACAGTGAGTTCCTCACAAAGGGTAGTGCACACCAAGTTCCGCACAAAGGATATCGCACAACGGAATCTGCACAAAGGTGGTTAGTGCAAAGTGGACCGCACAACGACGACATGGCACGTTTGCACATGTGAGAAGGCTATATATACCCCTTGACCCTCTAAAGGGTAGCGACCAATCAAGAAGCAGAGGAAGATTTGAAGAGAGAGAAGTACTGCTCCACCGCTGTTGTACGGAATGACTGTTGTGCAGTGCGCAACACCAGCGGCGCACAAACATCATTTGCGTACCACAAAGTGCGCCAGCGCACAAAGGGCACCATTGCATAAAAGGCTCCTACGCACAACGCCTTTTGCCAGTGCATAATGGCTTTTGATAACACACAATGCTTCTAGCACAACTTTCAACATTATGTTTTGATGTTTTATACATTTATGCATAATTTGGATGTTAAATACTGATTGTATATCATAATTTATAAATACTCTATTTGGAATCTAAGGAGAAAAGGATGTAAAGAACTTAGAATATACAAAATAAAGTGATTATCTTTCCTATTTTCTTCTGATAATCAATCAAATGAATGAAATCTCCCAAATGAAATGCATTTGTTTCTTGTTCGAAACACTGAATATATTGATGCAGACTAGGCAGGAAATATTAACGATAGAAAATCTAACAGTGGTGGATTTTTCTACGTAGGGAACTGTTTAGTATCCTGGCTCAGTAAGAAACAAAATTCAGTATCACTCTCAACAGCTGAAGCTGAATACATTACAGCTGAAAATGCTTGCACTCAGCTAATTTGGTTGAAAAGAATGCTAGCTGATTATGAAATTGTGCAAGATACAATGACAATGTACTACAATAATTCAAGCACAATTAATATTCCAAAAAATCCAATCCAACATTCTTGTACGAAACATATTGATATTCGATACCATTATATTCGAGAATTAATTGAAGACAAGTCTATCATGCTTGAATACATCAAACTTAGAAGCAACTTGCTAACATACTGACCAAACCTCTTGACAAAAATAGATTTTCAAACTTAAAGTATGATATTGGTTTGTGTATTATTAATTAATTAATTATCTTGTTTATGCATTTTTTTTATTTTATATTTCTTAAATACATAACTTGGTAATAAAATTATTAAAAAAAAATAAAAAAAATAAGTCAAAAAATTAGATTTTGTTAATCTTCGACCAATCAGAGTACATACTCGACCAGTCGAGTACATACTCGACTAGCTGAAGACCACACAATTTCACTTTAAAAGGGGGGAAATTGCTTTTTCTATTTCATTTTTCATTATCTTCCTCGACTACCCGGTGCCTCACTCGACTAACCCGTCACCCAATCTTGCTTGTAAGTGTTTCTTTTTCAATTTCCTTCTAGTATTGGGTATATCTTTGCTAGTAAATCTCATTTTTGAGTTGTATTTTTGTTTTGAAACCCTCTTTGAGATGGGTTTTGCTCAAAATCTGATCTAGCTTCATCCCATCCTCTTTGATTTTTTTTCTTGTGCTAATCATAATGGAGTATCATTCGAAGAAAACGGTAACATACAAAAGCCGTGGTAGCACATCATCTCGATCGACTCCACTAGGTGTGAGAACCTTACGGGCCACCGAAGAAGATTCAAAGCACGTTAGGGATTTTTGCACAAGGGATATAATCATTGAAAGATCAGTTAATTTGATCACATTGCGTCCTTCGGTCTTGTTCCAATTCTTACTAAAGTTGAATGAGTACGCATTTTTAGTTGGGGTGGAACGACTTACCGTTCATTGCACAAGGAATGTACGCTTCCATATGTGATGTGTCCCTTGAAGATTTCACATTCACGATTAAATTCGTTGAAGGGACCTTCACAATTACTCGCGATATTATTTCATCATTGACTGAAATTGCAATTACGGAAGATGGCATTCCTATTGCCAATTTAACTGACAAAATGACTAATACTGAGCAGCAAGCGATAACACGTAAATTGTGTCACTTTAATACCGAATGGACGTTAGGTAATGCCCTCCTTGCTATCTAAATGCTCCCTAAGTATCGAGTTTTACATAGGATTTTTACCTCCAATGTTTATCTTAGATTAGGGAGTAAGTCTGAACTTACTCCCTTTATGGCTCGAGTTCTTCATTCTGTTGTGTCTGGCTTTCAATTTTGTCTTCCTTCTTTAATCTGTTACATCATTATTCAGTTTCATTTGCTTCTTAAACATGGATCGATTCTATTTGCATACCTTATCACTTGCTTTACTTTACATTGTAATGTCACTATTCCATCATCTGAGGTACTGAAATCAGAACTTCCATTTAATAATACTAACCTGAATAAGATGAACCTAGAACCTCATCTTGGCCAAAGTGAAGAAGAGGAGGAAGCACATGAACCTAAAAACACTTCCATGGATGATATTTTTGCTAAATTGGATCAATTTGATAATCTAGAAGATCCTGATTATCAGCCCTCTTAGGTAGATGATCGTCTCATATCTCTGGAGGATAAGGTTGAAGCACTGCATGTCTCACAGGAAAACTTAGTTCAAACCCAAAAATCTATAATGAAGTACATGAAGAAGTACTTCCATCGCATTAGCCGGAGTTTGAATCAACTTGACCCATCAATGCCTACTCCTTCCTCATCTGGATCAGATTAAGATTATTTATCTTTTTGTAGAACTTTTGTTTATGGAGATGTAACTTCTAAAACTTTACTTTTGATGGTGCTTGGATGCTTTCCTTAGACTCTCTAAAACTCTTTAATGTTATTTCCCTAACATTTGCATTTTTATATGTTGATTTCTTATGCTTAATTCTTACTTCAATTATCTCCTAACTTTATACTTCTTCTTCATATTCATTATCTATGAAGTTTACCTACTCATTCTTTCATTGTGTATCCAGTTTACTTGATAGTTAGTTGATTCTTCCTTTGTCAACTTGTGACAAAAAGGGGGCGAGTTGCTTGGAATTTAAGTTAAGTTTTCTTGGAGAATGCACGAATGCATGAATGCATATGAAATTTATTTGCTAAAATTTTTTGCTGCATGTCATGTAGTTTGCATGTCATATAATTGATTGAAGAATGCATGTCATGTTTAATTGGAGAATGCCTTATGCTATGGAATGTTTTATGCCACGAAATGCTATAGGGGAAGTACTAATTGAGGGGGAGTAGTTACAATTTGAAAACATAAAAAACTCTCCTATAACAAGATTATAAAGCTTTATTATTTTGATTTTTGTAAAGATATGTGTTTTGTCACGAAATTGACAGTGGGAGAGATTGTAAGTACTAAAATGATTAAAGCACACTTTAGTTGTCAAATTTCGTATAGTCAAAACAACTTGTCAAGAAATCTTCGAGTCTGGTCCGAGATCAAGAGAAGATCAAGTTCAAGTCTGGTCCAAGATCAAGCTTAAGATCAACTGATGTTCTAATAAAAGATCAAGCTCCAAAGACAAGATGAAGTTACTAATCAAGTTCAAGACAAAGCTCAGTTATTTCACATTTCAAGTAATATAAAACCCTAGAAAGACATTAGGTTTAGGTTCTTTCAAAAATTATTTAAATTACTTTTTTACACTTGTGTTTGCTTAGAATTCGACTAGCCAAGATTTGGTTTGAGTAGTCTAAGTTTTCTCCGCTAGTCCTAGTTCAAATTGAAGAAAAACTGTATTTCTGTTACAAATTCAACTAGTCAAATTTTCTGTTCGACTAGTTGAAGGCTGATCTTCGACTAGCCCTAGGGATTTCGGCTCGAAGTCCAACAACTAAATCGGTTCAGATTTTGGGATCTTCGACCAGTTGAAGACCACCTTCGACTAGTCGAATAAAGCTCTTCGATTAGTCGAACTAGGCCTCCGACTAGTCGAAGATTGGATAAATCTTATCCCCCTCAAATCTAAAAATTCATTTAATAGAATTCATTGCTTAGGCTAGTCGAAGACTGTCTCAGTCTAGTCGAAGATTTAACTTCTTTGCCTATAAATTGAGGTTCTCTCCCAATTCAAAATTTCAATTATTATTATCAAAATCCTTTTGTAAGAGAGAGAGAAGCTCCAGTTATTAACAAGCTATTAAACGATATTTATAAATTATTTTCATAGCTTTTGTTTAATTTTCTTAATCTCAGATTCCGTCATTCTGATTCTAAAGAGAGTGAATACTACTCTTCTTTTGAGATTTAAGAGAATTAACTTAAGTAGCCATTGGTTTGAACTTAATTAAAATCAATAGAACCCTGGACCATTTCTATCTGTCGGAACATTAAACAATTGACATTCAAGAAAAGCGGTTCATCGGTTACAGCTTATGAAATGTCTTCTACAGTGAAAATGTCTTCTACGGTGAAGATAATGATACCTTCAATTCTTATTTTGGTTTTTCTGAGATGGCCAGAAAATCTTATTATGGGTTTTGTCTGAGATAACCTGAAAATCTCAGTGAGGGGTTTAATTGTGATAGCTTGGTAAAATCACAAATGTATCAGGTTTTAAGGTGACCCAGAAAAAACCTTTTTCATAGTGAAAGCTAAGATTACATGGAGAGCAATTTTGGGAGTAGAGTAGGTGTGGCTACTTTAGAACAGTTGTTGACACACTAAACCACTATAATTCTCTATCTCTGTGTTATGTGATGAATATTTTTTATCTTTTATGTGGTGAATGATTGTATTTACATTTCAGTTGAAGTGGTGAATGGTTGTAATATTTAATTTTATTTACTCTTGGAAAGTTTGGAATTTTGATTTTAAAAGTATTCATGAAATAAGGTTGTCCTACTTAAACTTTTAGGTGAACGTTATCCTACGAATCATTTGAAATCAACATTTTAATACTTAGGGCCTATTTGGGAGCGTGGATTTGGAACCCCCTAGATTCGTAACCCCCGGGATTGGAAACCCCCTGGATTGACAATCCTCTTGGTGTGTTTGGCATACTTGAGTGTGAATCAACTTTAATTCAAAAATACCTATGCATGGTATATTTACAAGGGTTTGAATTTAATTACTAAATCAACTTTAATATCCCTAATTAGTGAGATATATATAATTTTTGACATTATAGTTGTGATAAGCCAGCTGAAATATATGATTTGCCTGGAAATGATGAAATTCCAAGTCTCGAATGGACCACAAGTACAAGATCATGTCTGAGTGACTAACCCACGATTTTTAATCGTTTATTAATATAGACAATGTTTGGACGGTGCTAGACAATATTTAGACAGTGCTGATTTACATGGACAATGTTTAGACAATGTTGATCATCATTAGCGGGCCATGTGCCCAATAGAATGATAGTGTATAGTGACATACATGTTACACCTGCAGCTATTGAAATGATTTTAGGTGTAATCCAAGCTCTCACCGTGGATTACAAACCCCCTCAAAGAGGGGATTGGAAACCCCCTGGATTGGCAATCCCCAGTTACTTTATTCTGTCAAACAACCAAGGGGATTTGAAACCCCCTCCAATCCCCTCCAATTCACGGTGTCAAATGACCCCTTAGGCAATTAGATCTCTAATTTATTTATTATTCAGCACTTTATTCGATTATTTGACATAGTCCTATTCACCCCCCCTCTAGGACTTCTTAAGTTCTCCTTTTTAGGTTGTATTTACATTTCATTTTAAGTGGTGAATGATTGTAATATTTATTTTTATTTACTCTAGCAAAGTTTGGAATTTTGATTTTAAAAGTATTCATCGTCAGGCCTGTGTCCTAGTGACCATTTCATTTCTTAGGATTTCGCGATCCACCCCATCAAATTCAGGCAACCCGTGACCCGTATATAGCATTTGCATGCGACCCTAAGTCACATCCTGTAAACCCGAGTCGACTCAACCTAAGATTTGTGCCATTGCGACCGTGTCATCTCCGTGGTTCCGACGCCGTGTCTTGTACGTCAATCCGATGTTTAGATAGTGAGTCCCAACCATTGATCATACATTACAGGACCCATGGTGTCCACGCCCATTTCCCTAGGCAATTAAGTGGGTGATGTCACCTTGGCTAACCTAGGATGACATCATCTACACTCATAGCCTCATGCTTCTTACAAAGCAATGATGACCTTAGCCATGCCTTCTTGCAACAAATCATTGCCTAGCTAGGAGAGAGAGGCTAGCTACCCTACTCCCCTACCCCTCTCTCTCTCTCTCTCTCTCTCTCTCTCTCTCTCTCTCTTTCCCTCTTTCATTCTCCCATTTCCTCCATTGTTGTAAGTGCTTGGACGTCCCAAGCTCTCTAAAAATTCAGCCCCTTGCATGCTGTTATACCCCCTCATCCAACCATCCAAAGACAATCTCAACCATTGAAGCATCTTCCTTGGCACACTATGATCCCATTGGTGGAAGAATGAGCTTGAGATTTGAAGGTGGCTGCTCTCTAGAGTTAGATCTTACTCTCTTCCTTACATCTGTTTCTTTTCCTTGCGTGGGGACTTGAAGAACCCACCAATTCATGGTGGAGATCATCCATGATCCCCTAGATGTGGCCTTTGGCCCATCTTGTTGCATACATGAGCCATGGTGGGACCATTCTTCATAGACCCCACTTAGATCATAAGATGTTGGGCGAGTATTATAATGGCCATGGACTGCACGTCGCGGGACCCACCATCCCATATGGCACCATTCCCTATATAATCCTGAGGGTGATGACATCACCCTAGCTATAGCCACCCTACCCTAGTAATGATTGCTAGCCTATCTCTTACAAGCCATGATGGAAAAGTTCTTCCCCATGGTCTTACAAGCAATGATTATCCTACCATCATCATTACCTCTCTCTCCCTCTTATCTCTCTCTCCCTCCTTTCTTCCATTCTCCATTGCTAGAGAAATCTTGGGACGTCCAAACAACCCCAAAATCCAGCCATCTCCCACCCATTCTCCCCACTAATCCACCCATCAAGAGTCAATCTCCACCTTTAAAAGATCATCTTACGAGCATTGGAATATTAGGGAGGAAGAAGAAGTTCAAGATCCTAAGTGGGTTCCATGTTTAGGGTGGATCTTCCATTTTTCTTTGATTTTCTTGCATAAGATCATGTCAGACCCACTAATCAATGGTGGAGATCCTACTTAACCCTTTGGATGTGGTCAATGGCCCATCCTTGAAGCATGCATGATCCATGATGGGGCCATTCTCCATGGACCCCATCATGATGTTTTGAGTTAATCCATGCTATTGATGGGTCATCTAGACCCTTGATTTATGGTGGGGATGGTATCCCCACCTTGATTTACCGATTTGAGGGCCACGCAATGCATGGGACCCACCTTGATGAATGTATGGTGTATGATGCATGTATTGAGGGACCCATAGTGGCAGGGTCCCTCCATCACTCGTTCTTCTCTCTCTCTTTCTTTCCTTGTATGATGGCCCACCCTGATGATGTATGTTGTTGTCCAACTTGGGACATCCACACATTCAGATTTTTGGGCCACCTTGCTGCCCATTTTCAAGCCAATCTGGATGAGGGAAATCACATAAAATCGACCTAATTTTCCGAATGTGTGGCCCACCCACGTGGACCCCTTACATGATGTGTGTGTTTTACCAATGCCGGTCACCCGTGGGTCCCACCTTATTGACGTCCAGCAGGTGGCTGCACGGTCCAGCGCTGCTGGCACCGTCAGCAGCCTGGATGAGAGAAGATACAAATATCAGCTTTATCCTAAAGCTGGTGGGTCCCACACGTGTGGACCGACCTTAATGCATGTATTTTATATCTACATCGTCCATCTGCTGGACACTGGGCCAGCAACATATAGCTGTTGTATTTGACATCAGCAAGTTCTGTGGTCTGATCATGAGGTATGTGTTATACTCATACCGTCCGTCCATCTTTTCTTGACGTGGGTCCCACCCCACACGTGTGGCACGTGTGGGCGCAGGGCCTATCTTGAATGTATGTACTGTATGTCCAGCCGTTTGTCCAAATGGTGAGGCCCACCTTGATATATGTATTTATATTCACACCGTACATCCTCTGGACAGTGGTGCTGGGCCCACCATGTTATACGTGTTTTAGCTGCACCGTCCATCCGTGGGGCCCATATAATGTATCTCCACACTGTCCATTACTGGACGTGGGCCCCACCATGTGTATGTGGTCATCCAGACCTTCCTGATCATGGGATTGACCATGTTGTATGCGTTTCATCCTCGCCGTTCGGGGCAGACGACCCATCAAAATGGATGTGTTGTATATCGAGGTTATCCATCTGGTAGGGCCCATCTGGCATGTGCAGGGCCACCATGATGTATTTGTTTCCTGCCCATCTAATTTGGTTGGACCATGGGCTGCCGCATGAGGCCCATTTTGTGGTGCAACAGGCCCACCTTGATGTGTTGTATCTATGTTGTCCATCCCCCTGGACGTGGGACCCATTTAATGTATGTTTTAATCTCAGCTGTCTAGCCTGTGAATGTCCAGATTGACTGGATTGCTGCTGGCCCAAAGTCCAGCAGCAGGCCCACCTCCTGGTATGAAATACATAGCCATGTTGAGCAGAATTTGGGCCCCTTTGATGCCTTGTTAGAACCGCCTTTCACTTGATTGTATAAGGGCCAGACTGCGCAGATTTTTTGGATGTTTAATGGGCCAGATGGTCTGAATATTCCAGCCTTAGAATTCCTATAGTGTAGTGTTATCCATCCATTATGGTGGACTTCATGGGTTGAAATGTAAACCACTTTGTGGGGCATGTTGTACACTTGGCTCAGCTATATTTTTGAAGCCAATGGGATGCCCAAAGAGGTCCACCATGTTGGATATGTTAGACATACCCTACCTTAGCATTCTTCTGGGCTTTGGACTACCCCATGTGGCCCACCTTGATGTATGTGGGCTATGGGCTGACCCAAGAGGCCCAATATTGATGTATGAGATAACATGAGTGAAGTCCATTTATTTCCAGCCATTATGAGGGCTATGGGCTGCTTTATTAGGCCCTTGTGTGAAGCCCATTATGTTGTATATGAGGCCCTTGTGTGAGGTCATGAGCCCCACTATATGTTTGGCTCTATATGGGCCACTCCTTTGGAGCAATGTTGGTTGAATGTCCACATTGTATGAGCAATGATGGTTAAATATCCACATTGTGACTTTCCCTTAAGCCCATTGTTAGGCCCATTCTCATTATTCTCTAAGTGGGTTGATCCTAATCATTGGGCCCCATTGATATTTGCATGATCCATCTATTCACATTGGGCTAACCCAAGATGTTTGGCCCCCATTGGTTGCTAGTAAGATTATTTTAATCTTGGAGTTTATCTAGGACTTATTTGGTCCCCCCTAGGGCATCTAGCGAGCTATATGATAGTATGGTGAAGGAAGCCTATTCTGGATCCTTAGGATTATAGGTAGGCCACTTAGGCCTAACCTTGATATGACGAGAGTTCATCATCACTATAAATGAAGGGATCCATACTATCAGATTTGGTATATCCACAGTTGAGGACTGACCCTCACGTTATGGATCTGTTGTCCATCTATGGACCCCGCCTTGTATATAGGCTGATTATCGATACCGATTATGAGTATGTGATAGTATAGCTTCATGATACATGCCCATACGCATCATTTGCTTGCTTGTTATGAGATGTGGCTGATCATTGCATATGCCATTGGGCAGCTTGTTTATGGGACTCCTTGATAGGCGGAGTTGTCCCATATGAGGCATGGTACACGCAGGATTGATGCATGGTTAGATTGTGTGACTCATGCATCTTACATTGTGTGTTATGATTGCTATACGCCCTAGTGATATCAAGGTTGTAGCCTCCATAGGCATATCGTAGATGGAAGGATTGGATACCAGAAATACTTGTTAAAGCATGAGGGTGCTATAAATGTCCCAGGGTGAAAATCCCCAAACCCTTATGGTACCATGGATGATGCTCCAATGTCTAGACCGAGTGGACGTCTGAAAGCACGAGTGCCGAATACCATTAGGCTACGTCTCCCACTGTGTCGTGATAAGTTGGAAGAGGGTGTGACCTAACCCACCTAAAGTGAAGGGGGTTATTGTTAGGTTAAGTATAACCAGCTCATAATTGGGTCCGCTATTGACTTTCCAGATAGATATTGGCAGACTATTGGTAAGGCAGATAGTGACGTCTCTTTTGCTTGCATGGTTGTGCGTCCAGTGTGAGGCGACAATCTGGTGTATAGTGTAATAGACCTCGGTGATTATTTAGAGAGAACTGTACTAATATATGATGCTCTAGAGATGAGCTGGATTGATATATGGATTGGTATGCTTGAGTTGCATCTTGCACATGACATTGACTATGTAGGCCTTGCATCGTATAGCCTTGGTATGGCCGATAGCATTCATGCCTTGCATCACATGGCCTTGGTGTGGCCAATAACGTTCATGCCTTGCATCGCATAGCCTTGGTATGACTGTTAGCATTCATGGACTTACTACCATGTTTCCGCATTACTCTAATATTGTATTCTTGCATTGCTACCTTGTACACACACTTTTACCACCCTCTAAGCTTTCTATAAGCTTATGCAAGATTGATGTGTACAGGTGACGTCAAGACGCCGCAGCAGCATTGAGCTAGGAGCATGTTGCGGAGCTTCTGGAGTTTTTGTTATTATCATTGTATTATCTTTTTCGCTATGTACTTAAGTGGATTTGGTGATGATGTTTTAGTTATTGTTCGTGGGTTATGCATGTGGTTATGCTTATTATAAAACGAATTTATATTGAAAATCCTCCTTGTAGGATCCTAGGATCGGAACTTGGTATATGGGTGTCAGGAGAAGGGAATGGGGTGCTACGGAGGTTGTTGGCACCAGATTCAGCGATCGGGAATTTTGTGAGCCCGGTTTCCGAGTTTGGGACGTGACATAAACTCTTTAATGTCATTTACTTTTCCTGACATTTGCAATTTCATATGCTTATTTCTTATGCTTAATTCATACTTCAGTATCTCCTAGCTATATACTTATTCATTATCTATCAAGTTAGTTCATTCTTCCTTTGTCAACTTGTGACGAAAAGGGGGAGAGTTGCTTGGAGAATGCCTTTATGTATAGGAAAATTTGCTGAAAATTGTTGTTGCATGTCATGTAGTTAATTGAAGAATGCATGTCATGTTTGATTGAAGAATAATATATGCTGTGATTGTGAAATGCTATATGCTATGGAATGTTTTATGCCATGGAATGCTACCGGGGAAGTACTAATTGAGGGGGAGTAGTAATATTTTGAAAACTTCAAAAATCTTCTACAATAAGATTACAAGACTTCTACCTTGTAATCATGGTGCAACTGAACACCGCAAGGGGAAGAGACAAGCAACATATAAACTCTAGACCACTCGGAAATCAAATCGTACGTGAACACCACAAGATGGCTAGGAAATTGCTAAGTAAATACCCTCTCCACCCGAAAATCATGGTACGACTGAACAACGCAAGATGGCTAGAAAAACAACATGTAAACTCTAGACCACCTGGAAATCATATCGTATGTGAACTCCGTAAGATGGCTAGGAAATCACCAAGCGAACACTGCTCCACCCGGAAATCACAATACGACCAAACACCGTAAGATGGCTAGGAAACAACAAGACATGAGAATATAACCATCAAGCTACGAAAGGGCACCAACGACCCATTAAAGCCACGAAGGGTAAATAGGCGATCTAAGCCATGTAGGGCGAGTATGCAGTCCAAGCTGTGTAAGGTAAGGTGTGATATATGGACCGCAAGCTGGTGAGTTCGGGACAGGTTCACTCATTATATCACTCAATCGCAACCGACCAACATATAGTTAATTAACAATGTACAACTCAAGATAGCATGTTATCACCAAATCATTTATGTATGTTATAATTAAAGAGATATGTTCATTATCTACCACAGGAATCAGGTGCACATCACATTATCATATTCACATAATAAGTTAAGTAGCAAAATCAAGTAACTTAGGAGATATTGAATGGAAAGGATTAAGGCATCATCTATTGGTTAATGAATTTAAGTGGGAAGCTCAAGGGGTGAGTCCTCACCTTACGTGTCGAGTCGTCCATTAGTGTCGCTAGAAAATGCAGGTGTCATTAGAACCAAATCCTACCATACATTGTAAAGTTATACATTAGATCCAAGCTTTACATGCTATTCATGGTTAAGGTCTTAGCCTAGGTTTGGATTACCTAAGTTTAAGGTTTTATCCGTTAATCAATTCTTAGACTTTGGTTTAGAGTTTGAAACCTAACTCATATAATTCAATTTACAATAATATTAGAATGAGGTAAAGATAATTAATAATTGTCTATTAACAACACTAACCTTATAATTAATCTCCTACTAATGAGAAAATAAAAATAGCATTAATGATAATTATTAATATCAAGTATATGTAATAACTAATACTAGTAAAATTGACCTACTAATGGTTACCATATTTAATAATTGCAATAATTATAGTAATGCTAATGATGATGATAATTAATAATAGAATTATAATTGATGATAATAGTCACTATAACACTAATTAATACATCGTAATATTAATTATAATTTTTAGTCAATAGCATCAAAATACCATTAATTGTTACAACAGCTAGAAAATAATAATGATATTACTAATACAAGTAACTAATGACGAATTGGCGAAAGGGAATGAAAATTCTCACCTTGTCGACTCGGTTCGAGTTGAGTTGGCTTGTTTCAACACAACCGTCAACACCTCACCTTTTCTCTTGGTTTTCTGCCTTTTCTCCCATTTTCCTCATCTTTCTACGGCATGACCAACGAGGTTATCAGGCCCATAGCTTAGCCAACAACTTACCCTGATTCAAGTAAAATGAGTCAACAACGAGTTAACTCGGTCCCAACCCGAGTCAACTTAGTGACTCACCTTCTCTTCTTCTTCCTTTTTCTTCCTTTCTCTCTCTCCCTTTTTCTCTCTTTCTTCCCTTTCTCTTTCTTTCTTATTTTTTTCCTTGCTGGAATCCAAGATGGACTAGGCCACTCGGCCCAGTCAACTCAGTTCCAAAACCGAGTCGACTCGGTTTTTGACCGGACAACAGCTCCAAGCTGCCTTCTCTCCCTCTTTTCTTCTCTCCTATCCTCTTGCTTCTCCTTCTTTCTTCTTTTCCTTTCTTCCGGGCATGTCCAGTGAGATTGCTGGACCAAGACCCGACCGGTACTCGCATCAGCGAGTCGACGACTAGCCCGACTCGACCACAGCCGCACACCCCCATGCTCACCCATTCCTTTTCTGTTTCTTCTTTCTCTCTCACTTCTTCTCTTCCTTTCACTTTTCCTTCTTCTCCCTTCCTGCTACTGGAAACACCCAGCAGAGGCTAGTAACCCGGCTGACTCAGGTTTGGCCCGGTTTGAGTGGGTGCGGTGCAACAGCCGCACTTCTTCATTCCCATCTCCTTTCTTCCTCTCTTTTCTCTCCTACTCTCATCTCTCTCTCTTTTCCTTCTCCACACCAGGGACATCATCCGACATTGAAAACCCGAAGAACGGCGTTCCCGAGCTGAGCTAACTTGGTTTGAAGTGGCGGGGAAGGTGATCAGCATCCATAGCAGATTTAGATGCGGGCCACCATCCTTCGAAATGATGTTGCTGGAGGGTCTAGTTCTTCCACGTGATGCTTGTGAGAGAGAAAAAATGAAGCTCCAACAATGTTTTTGCGGTGGGTTTGAGCTTTGAAAGAAACGGATGAGTTTTCATTGAAAGGTGAAGAGCGACGGATAAACCAACTGTTGCTCGATCCTTCCTTACTTTAAGCATGCCCCGAACTCTCCCTGATCCGTTAGATCGATTAAATGGCTCAGATTCATTCCGTGGTAGGGAGAGACTGTTGGCGCAACAAAACCGGCATCGGTTTCCACTAACAGCCTTAATCGGCGTGAATGGCAGTGGGTGGCTGAGATGAACCTACGTGGAGGGCTATGATTTGACGATTTCTCCTCATGTGGATCACCAGCGTGGAGAGAAAATCGGGCTTTCCATTTTTGGAAAGGGAAGAAGCACAAACAGCCTTCTTTCGTTACCATTTGTGATCGCGTGGGTGGGATCCAACGGTTGAAACTATGGGGGATTGGTAGGAACATTGTCCTAGAATTTATGAACGGTTTGGATCAGCTAAGTGTTCACTGATGGTGGGCCACCAATCCATGCATGAAAATAGTTATTTTAAATAGCGTGAGCTGGAACTAAGGAGAGAAATCTCCTTTTTTTGGTGCTACACCGGTCAGACGCGCTCTGACCGAGCGCAGAGTTCAGTTCGGCGCGAGAGTACACAGCCTGTGTACTCCTAACTCAAACGTGGGGCCCACTATGATCCTTTTGTTGGATCCATTCCATTGACTAGCCTCTATTGGTCCTAATAGGCCATTAGTCCAAAATTTGGGCAAATCCGAACTCAGGTGGACCATACTTCTGATTCAGGGTCCTTAGTTATAGGTTTTATTAATCCGACGATTAGATATATCTGAATGTGGTCATTAATGGTTACGAAGGTTTATAGTTCAATTTAGAAGGAATTTGTCAAGTACATCTATGGTTCGTCAATCCTATATCCCAATTGGGCACACGATAATGAACTTGAATGGCTGGATCGCTTCAACACTGACCATTAGTGGTCCATCAAGATGTCTACTAAAAATCTAGCCTGATCATTCGACTTCATAGGCCCAGGTACAACACCTGACTAAAGATTTGGCAGATTCATAGTTTAGGTGGGCCATACTCCACCAATTCGAGCTATTTCATCTGCTTATGTTAATTTGATGGCCGAATCGAGTGACCTAAGTCCTATTATTAAAATGAACGGTTCAATTTGTATATTAAAGTGATTGAAATCCTAACATAGGTGCCCCCTCACATTCTAGTGGTGTTTTGTTCTCTATTCAAGTTTGTAGCTGATTAACAGTGGACCTCATATTCACAGCTTCTAGTTTAAGGTGTAAGGTTATATCCTATCTATTTAAAGAGAATGAATTCTTAAAGATAGGCCTCTTAGTTGATGTGAAGGTCCATTTTGAAAGTAGATGGTTGGATGGCTTGATTTGCCGATCAAGGAGATTTAAAACCCAAAAAAATAAACCTTTCTTGTGATGTGATGGTCCATCGTTAAAGATAATGGATGGATGACCCGATCTAAGGATGAGGATCCTTCTGATGGTCAAATTTGGGTTAACATCTAGATGAATCTGATTTGTGTTTGTATTAGACTCGATAGTCATGGTAACACCCGAGTACTGAAAAGTACGGGGTGTTACAGTTATTCTCTTATTTGTAATGATATGTGTTTTGTTATGAAATTGACAAAGGGGGAGATTGTAAGTGCTAAAATAATTAAAGCACTCTTTACTTGTCAAATTTCGTATGATCAAAACAACTAGTCAAGAGATCTTCAAGACCGGCTCTTAATCAAGAGAAGATCAAGCTCAAGATCAAGAAAAGGTCAAGCTTGAGGTCAAAAGAAGATCAAGCTCAAGTCCGGTACCTTCTCAAGAGAAGATCAAGCTTAAGTCTGGTATATTCTCAGGAGAAGATCAAGCTTATGATCAATTGATATTCAAGTACATGATCAAGCTCAAAATTCAAGATGAAGTCAGTGATCATGTTCAAGATAAAGAAGTTCAGATATTTTAGATATCTCAGGTAGTATAAAATCTTAGAAAGACCTTAGGTTTAGGTGCTTTCAAAAATTATTTAAACTGGGTTTTTACACTTGTGTTTGCTTGAAATTTGACCAGTCTGAGGTTTGGTTCGCCAGTCCAAGTTCAAGTCGAAGCAAAATTATTTTATAGTTGCAAATTTGACCAGTCAAAATTTTTGTTCAACCATTCAAAGACTGATCTTCTACCAGTCCAAGAAAATTCGGCTCAAAGTCCAATAACTAAATCGATTTAGATTTTTGGATCTTTAACTAGTCGAAGACCAAATTCGACTAGTCAAACAGAGATCTTTGACTAGTCGAACTGGTCCTCGGACTAATCGAAGTTTGGATAAATCTTATCCTGAGAAAATCTGAAATCTATTTAACAGAATTCGGTCTGCTCATGCTAGTCGAATACAGCCTCGGGCCAGTCGAAGATTCAACTTCTTTACTTATAAATTGAGGTTCTGACTCAATCCGAAATATCAATTATTATCATCAAAATTCTTTTGCAAGAGAGAGAGAGAGAGAGAGAGAGAGAGAGAGAGAGAGAGAGAGAGTGTAACATCCCGGATTTTTGCCAACCTGAGATTAGACATCCTTAGGCATTGGGTCAATCTTAATACCTGATTAACTTTTCAAACGTTCAATTCAAAGCCTCAAATCCCGTCTTAAACCATTTTCTTTACAAATCCCACCCTTCACTACCTTGTGCTTTCAATTTTTCAAAGCACTTTCGCCCTAGACACTATCTTAAACTAGCTAAGTAGTAAAACTTGGATCACTTTATATACAAACTGCAAAGGCCTAAGTACCATCTCAACCAGAAAACAATTAGGATTAAATCCTTTAGAAATTTAATAAAGTTAACTAAGTGCAAAACTCGATTAGCCATGAAATCCGTTGGGATCGCTTTAAATACGATCTGTAAGACCCAAAACTTGTAAAATCAGTGACTCTAGGTTTCCCTAAAGTCTAGAGCCAAACTCATTACCCGTCTGCTCTCGGGACTGAAACGAAACTTCGTATGAGGTCTAGATCGCACATCGGGAGTCCGATTAACACGAAGCTAAGGAACCATGACCGCCCCACTGGGCTTGACAATCATCTCAAAAATCAGACGATTCTGATGTCCCACGACCATTTATTTCGATCCGGAGCGAGGGTGTGTGAAAAACACTATTCCCTTCCAAGTAAAAATATCTGAAATAGTGATCTGGCATCTTTCGGTTGCGCGTCAGTATTAAGCAACCTGACCGTCAGAATCAAACCAAATTACACCCTCGGATTAAGAAAAATTTCAGGAACATTTACATGTACTTAGAATTTCTGATCGTGGCCCACTGACCGTTGAACTGAAAGTGGTCCGCCACGTGCGATCTGGGAATCCGATCGAGTCGAGAACGTAATCCCACGTAGATCCGTAGATGGTGAGCTTAAGTCTGACGTTTGGCTCAAGGAGGGCCACCAGAACACCCCTTTTGAGCTTGAAAAGTGGTGAACTGCCTATATATGCAGCCACCCTTGAACCTGAGTCTATTTTGGACATGTTCTAGGCTATAAAAGGGGCTTAAAACAGCCCCTCTCACAGCCATACGAATTTGGGTCCAAACCCTTAGAGAGAAAGAGAGAAAAGAGAGAGAAAGTTTTGGAGATCGAGGCCGGTCTTCCTCCTGCTGCTTCCACTCCTCCCACGGCCTACACCGCCCTATTCCAGGGGATTTCCCGGCGGTTTCCACCCCATTTGAAGGTAAGAAACCCTAACCCTAGGTCTGATTTGAGCTTGATTAGTGATAGGTTATGGAAAGACTAATCGAATGCACTTTTTAGGCTAAGAAACTCCCGTATACGGAAGCTCCAACACCCTTGCTGATTCGTTGAAATTCCAAGGGCTGAGGTGAGGACTTTAAGCGTATAAGTTACGGTTTTCAACGCTTTCAATGTCAGAAAATGATAGATTCATGATCTGCATGCAAATGCACATGTACAAAGTGCTTTCCGTTTCCTGTTTCGATTAGCGATAAAGAATATGGAATTTTACATACTCTTGATATACGTAGAAATACCGTATACGCATTTTTGTTGAGAAAATGTTTAACATGTTTATTTAATGTTTGATTATATCATGTGTGGATAAAATGCTAGTTTGACGAAAGGGATCGCAAAAAATACATGTTCATGTGTAAATGTCATATATGTGGAAATTGTGTATTCCAGAAATTCCGCATACGTGCAGATTTTGGAAATGTAATTGTGATGATTATTTGCTGTATGATTACGATATACACGGGAAAAATACTCTCGAGGCGAAGGGACAGCCCAAACACGAACTTGCCTAACATACGTCATGTATGTTGGAAAAGTGTATTCTAAGTGTTTGTGTAAGTGCATGTATGTGTACATGTGTATGTACTAGTGCCTTAGATAGGCGCTGATATGGGATTTTCGACTCCCTTAGAGACATGTAGGACCCCCTCCATGTGGTGGTTCACCGTAACCACTCACTTGTAATGCACACACAATTGTATCCCTATGGGGATAGTGCTTTTATCACATGCCTTACAACATGCTTTGCAACATGCTTTACTTCATGTTTTACTTCACGCTTTATAACATGCCTACTAACATGCTTGTATTGCTTGTTTATCATGCTTTACTTCACATGCTATCAATGAATACTGTTTGAGTTTGGGACTATGTATATAGTCCAAACATTCGGTACCTGACTTGCGATTGTGGCTGAGATTCATGTCGCCACAAAGGACGTGTCTGGCGAACCCGAGTCGTACTTCGGTTGGCGATAGTGGTTGGCCACACGGAGTGCTTTTGCGCTCCATATCGCTCAACTTGTGGTGCGCTCGAGCTAGTCAGGCTCGTCAACTAAACCGAAGTGTATTTGTGTGTTCACCCTGTTTGGTCGCTACTGCTTGAACCTAGGGTACTAAACTTACCAGTGGCGACCCCGTTTAACCATGGTACCTAGATCCGCTAAGTCGCATGAGCCGGACATGGTGGTATGGGACACCGTGGTCGAGCTGTAGGCCTACGCTGGGGCCTTGTGCCTCCCCGTAGTGACCATTGCGCAACCAACTCGTGAGCCGAATACGGTGGTATGGGACACTGTATTCGAGCTGTCGATACTTCGGCGAGAGCCGAGTACGGTGAGATCTGTGCTCGTGCTGACGGGCGACGAGTCCTCCGTGGTATCATCGAGTACACTCCAAGGGTCTGTGATTGGCCATGAGTCTTTCACAGCAACTAGAGTGTGAGTTGAGCCGAGTACGGTGAGACCTGTACTTGAGCTGACGGCTAGTGATTGAGCCGAGTACGGTGAGACCTGTACTCGAGCTGACGACCAGCAATTGAGCCGCATACGGTGAGATCTGTATCCGCGCTGACGGGTGACGAGCCCTTTGCGATGCCTTCACTAAGCTTCTCAAACTATAATATCGTATGAGAATAACTAGGATTGACGACCCTAGAATGGATCATGTTGGGAATGATACAAGGGAGGTACCTTAGTTTCCCAATACTGCTGTTTGAAATGGACTAATAAAAACTTGGTAATCATGAGCATCATCGCACCGCATGTGCTTTGTAGATGTGGCGCACTGAGGTAGTTAGCATTCGCGAATGTAAGATGATGTCGCTTGAGGGTGGTTTGGCAAGGGCATACAGCATCATGTCATATCATTTTTGCACTTAACAAGAGTAGTTAGAAATGCTTTATTTGTACTGCTTTATCATTACTGCTTGATTGATTTGATAACATGTTAACTTATATATGCTTTACTGTTCCACTGAGTTGATCACTCACTCCCACGTTACGGGACGGTGTTGTACACACCAACCAGATTTGTTGAGTTTCAGGTGGTGGCGATGCTTGTGAAGCAGAGTCGGACTACTTCTATGTTGATAGGAGGAATTCTCCTATCTGTATCTCTCTGGCAGGTCAACGAAGACCTGATATTGTATTGACGGGGCTATGGTACATGGGATAGGAGGCATTACACTTCCTCACATTTGGTACATTTTAGAACTGCACTTGTATTTATTTAACCTGGTAATGTTATCACACTCTGGAGACTCATCATAAGTTATATATTTTATCTATCTATCACAGTCTTCCGCTTGCAAATTTAACTGTCTCTGGAGTATGATATGCTGTTTTGGCTTAATCTCACTCATGTTCAATGCACGAATACAGTCAACAGTCAATCATCATTCATTTTGTTGCATAAGTGATGTTCTGGAACTTGGGAGTTGAGATTATGCTTGACCCCCGATTTTCAGGGCGTTACAGAGAGAGAGAGAGAGAGAGAGAGAGAGAGAGAGAGAGAGAAGCTTCAGTTATTAGCAAGATATTAAATGATATTTATAAATGATTTTTATTACTTTTATTTAATTACCTTAATCTCAGATTCTTTCTTTCTGATTCTAAAGAGAGTGAATACTACTCTTATTTCTAGATTTAAGAGAATTAAACAAAAGCAATAGAGAATACTACTCTTCTTTTGAGATTTAAGAGAATTAACTCAAGTAGCCATTGGTTTGAACTTATTTAAAATCAATAGAACCCTAGACCTTTTCTATCTGACTAAACATTGAACAATCGACATTCAAGAAAAGTAGTTCTTCGGCTACAGCTTCTGAAACGTCTTCTACGGTGAAGATAATTATACCTTCAATTATTATTTTGGTTTTTCTGAGATATTGAAAAAATCTTAGTGTAGTTTTTGTCTGAGATAGTTTAAAAATCTCACTGAGGGGTTTGATTGTGATAACTTGGTAAAATCACAAGTGTATCAGGTTTTAAGGTGACCCTGAGAAAAACTTCTTCATAGTAAAAGCCAAGATTATGTGGAGAGTAATTTTGGGTAGTTGTGGCTATTTTAGAATAGTTGTTGACCCACCAAACCACTATAATTTTCTGTGTTACATGGTGAATGTTTTTATCTTTTATATGGTGAATGGTTGTATTTACATTTCAGTTCAAGTGGTGAATGATTGTAATATTTGTTTTTATTTACTCTTGCAAAGTTTGGAATTTTGATTTTAAAAGTATTCGTGAAATAAGGTTGTCCTACGAATAATTTAAAATTAATGTTTCAATACTTAGGCAATTGAGATCTCTGATTTATTTATTATTCAGCATTTTATTCGATTATTTGACATAGTCTTATTCACCCCTCCCCCCTCTAGGACTTCTTAAGCTCTCCTTTTCAGCTACCAATCTATTTGGGCGCATGGCCCACCGATGATGTCCCAAAATAATCAGATCATCAAGGGCATCACTATAATTACTTTATTAGGATGATATTTGAAGTCTGAATATTGTTGACGTAAACTGATGATTATAGATCAATGGTTAGTCACTAGGATGTGATCATGGGCTTCTGACCCATCTGAGTCTTGGGATTTCATCATTTCAGGTAAGGTATATGCCTCAACTGATTTATTACAACCATATGTGTCAACATTACATACATATGCTATTTAAGGATTTTTAAAGTTAATTATAAACCCTTGTAAATGCACATTGCATTAAACATAGGATTATCGAGATTTTGAATCAAGAGTGCCAACAATATCTAAGGGATTCCAGAAATCCAGAAATTCCAAGTCCAAGAGAGCCCCAAATCCCATAGATTCCTAAGTCCAAGGTTCCCAAATCCAAGGGATCCTAGAAAAAAAACCATCATTTCCAATTCCAAGGGATCCAAAACCAGGGATTCCTAAGTCAAAGGTGTAACACCCCGAACTTTTCAATACTAGAGTATTGAAAGTTCTCGAGTGTTACCATGAAATTTAACTTATTATATACATGATTACGATACCAATCTAGCTATCCTAACCTTACATCGATTCTCCAACACGAATTTGATTGTTGGGAATAATCTGCATTCATAGATCAAGCTATCTGACCATTGATTTTGAGATAGGATCATCATATATCCAAGTATTCTCACTTTTCTATCATAACCAACCGTTCAGTTAACTATTCACCTCTAGGTAAAGATATCTGATCGTCCACTCTGAGTTTGGACCACATAATCATAATAAACTAGCTACTTGATCTCAATATCTACTCGTATACATATCAAATTAAGATTATGATTTGTTCATCTTGTTCACCACCTATGAATAGCTTAACCCACCATCAAAACTAAAATCTGAGAAACTTACACATGTGAACAAGTCACTTGAATCCAACAGTATACATGTTCTACCTCTTGATCACTCCGAAAACTCACTTGTGATCATCCATTTATAAAACTGATTGTACACCTACTTACATACATGATCAGATTACTAACCATCAGGTTTTTCTATTTTTAACATGTGATCTGACCATCCATTATATTGGTTGATATGTGTATATTCTATTAATTAGTTTGGTGAATAATTCCTTATTCATAATGATTTAAATATAAGTTCATTTGTAAGAATTACTTAGAAACGTGCCTATAACCATATAGAACCATTAAATTTCCCAAAACTCTCATATCAGCAATAATTATGAAAATGCCATTAATCTAGACCTTGAATTATAGATCACATTATTCCATGATCCATTTAATGTAAAATTTTATACCATGCTTATGTATCATAAATTAACCATATATGTTAAATTTTGGCCCTTATATCATTACAAAAGTGACCCACTTGATAAATCAACCCATTAACCGTTGATTTTGGTGTCCATCGAGTGAAGAAACCTCGTAGGTAGTCATAGTAGGATATTTCCCTTCATATAAATAACTTAGATTGCCCATCATATAGACCAAGAGTGAAATATGAAACCGCACTTTGGTAGGCTTTTCATTAGGCGCGAAGTTATCTTTTCTAGGCTTATGAACTCCTTATAAATCTGGATCTTCTGATTTAACCACTTCCTAGCGTTCATCGTAACTCAAATTTGGACCAAACTTTGGTCTCATATGATTACGAGATTATACAAAATTTAGACTCCGATCTATGATCCTACATCGTTGAATGTTAAAGCCAATTCCTTAATTTTGGTATAAAAGGTGAAATTTTAGATTTAGGCTTTTTCCACCATCGATCAACCACCAAATTTTGTCCAACCATTTGCCTATCTTGACTACACATTTCTCCCAAATTGGTCCCTGATCATTAAGTATGGACCGTTAATTAAGATCAAGTTCGTTTTGGCACCCATTAGGAGAATTTTCAAGATAGGTCAATCTAAATTTTGAATCACTAAGAAAATCATACACCCCGACTCTATTCGACGACCCTAACATAATGCATGAATTAGATTTAAAGAAAGATTGTCAGAAAAGAAAAAATTGGAGAAACTCAATCCAAGTGGGTTGTGAAACACACCCCTCTCACACGCCTACTCCTTTTAAAAAGGAGTGTTCATCCCTTCTCCACTCACATGCCCAATCTTCCCAATGCTCAAGGAAGAGAGAGAGAGAGAGAAAAAAAAAAGAAAGAGAGAGAGAGAGAGAGAGAGAGAGAGAGAGAGAGAGAACAAGAGGAAGAGAAAGCCTAGACACCACATCCCATTCCTTCTACACATGTGTGGTGTCTCCTTCTTGATCAAGCGATGTTGTGATTCATGTAAAAGCTTTCCTACGTAGATATCTAACTAGGGTTTAGATCTGAGCTAAGGTGAGGGATTCCTTTAAGCTTGCACTAATTTGAGTTGATATGATTTATCTTGTTTTCACATACTTTCATATTATTATGATTTTTCATGCAATTGAATGATTTACCATCAACAATTATTTATCATTTTGAGAATTATGGTCAAGGTATTATTTTAATTATGTGTGATTTTTATTAATTTATGTGGGGTGATGGATACAAGCGTTGCTTTTGCCAATTTTGAGAGTGACGCGTGCTTCCGCTATATATTGAGACGACCTTTTACTCCTCCCCCTTATTTTTGTTGAGTTAGCCTATTTGCTACTATTCTCTTTTATTGAGTTAACTTATTGCTACTCTTCTCCTTTATTAGGTTAGTCTTGTGCTACCTCCCTTTATGGCTTTGGCATGTGTCTTGGAATTTCAAAACCCTCATGGTTCAACTTATTTCTCTATTGATGCAAGTGATGTGTTATAGGCCTCATATATAGTGGTTCATAATTTTAACCCTTCTACATATAAAACATTCTCAAATAGAGGGAGGTTAAAGAGTTGAACCATACCTTGGCCAACAATTCTGCAGTTGCTACCATCACTGAATGTGACTGAACCATCAGTCATGTCTTTAAGATTGGTGAATAGACCTTTGTCACCCGTCATATGTCTGGAGCAACCACTGTCTAGGTACCACTTTAAATGGCTCAAAGCTTTGAAAGCAATGTGGGCAACCAAACGTGAGACCCGACCTAAGTCCACATGTGTGCATGTGTGTGTGTGAGTATGCATCTCGTTCATCTTGGTCTCGCAGTCCTACCAGTCAAATTTTGGTGACCCGCGACCATCTGGTAGTGTTTGCATCATCCTTGAGTTCAGTCATGTAAACCCAACTCGGATTGACCTGAGACCTATGTCATTGCAACCGCATTGTCGTCGCGGTTCCAACGCCCCGTCTGGTGTGTAAATCCGACATGTCCATCAAAAGTTGTTGCCCGCACCATTTTTGGACCCATGTTATGGGGCCCACTTTACCCATGTGCATGTTTTCCAAGAGTGGGTCCCACCTAACTCCCTTATCTATACAACCTACCTACCCTACCCTAGCACCTATCATATCTACCCCTAGCCTAGGTAGTAGGCTACCTTCTCTAGAAACCCATCATTGGCCTTGGGTTCTCCCCCCCATGTGCTATGATTACAACTCTCTTCCCTAGCCAAGAAAACAAATTATTTCTTTGTTATACCCCTCTCTCTCCCTTCTCTCTCCTTCTCATTCTCTCATTTCTCTCCACCTTTCCTCATTTCCAGCAACTCTTCCTCCTATCTTCCCCTGAATCCTACCCTCAAACCCCCATCTACACCATTAAAACATCTCCCTTGAAGCATAGAAGCTAGTACTTGGAGTCGGAGCTTGTCCATTGGAGGTGGGTGCTCTTAAATTCTCATTCATCTTCCTCAGGAACTTGTGGGTGTTCCTTAGATGGAAATTTTTGATTTCTTTGATTTCATGGATGTTCTTTCCATTCCTTTCATTTTGAAACTTGTGGGACCCATCAGTGGTGGCCCCCATGTCTTCATGGATGTGGCTCATAGCCCATCCTTTGTGGATGCATGGTCCATGCAAGGAGCTCCTTCCCTTGTGGCTGAATTCTTTTATTTTCCTTGTTTATATCTCTGAAATCAAGATGTATGTGACCCACCTTTCAGCCTGGGACCATCCAGACCGTCCAAAGAGGGAGAACGTCCTTGACAGTCCACTCTTGGACGTTGGGGCCCTAAATGTACCCAAAAAGGATACATGAAAATGGTAATTATTGATGGGAATGGTCTGGATGTTTGTGGGGCCCACTGGGGTAGTCCATACCATAATTTTCATGGATTGATTTTCTCTTTTTATAGTGATTATAATTATTTTAATTCAGTATTATGTTGCTGTCCAAAAGCTATCTGGACAGATTTTTGAGCTGTCTTGAGCTCAGTTTTGGGGATGATTGGTGAGGTGTTTGGTCCCATTTGATATATGCCTCTTGAAGGTGGGGACCTCACCTAGTTGTCCCCCAAATTTCACCCTCATCTGACCTTGTTTGATCACCCAAAAGGGTGGGCCAAGAAGGTTGGACGGTCCAGATTTTTCTAGACTGTCCAGCCATTCTGCTGCTGTAAAAACATAAATATCAGCTTGTTTTTGAAGTAGTGGGCCACCTTTGTGGACCCCACCTTGTTGTATACTTGTGTAGGGATGTTGTTCCTACATTTTCTTAAAATTTGGCAAACCTGGGCCCACTCTAATGGGGTGCACAAATCAGGGGCAGCAGCATTGTTTCAACAGCAGAATTTTTTTTGAAATACCTTGCTGTCCATAAATTGTAAGAGTTAAGTAAAATACTTTTACTATCTCAAAAGTTCTAAAATTTTGCAGAGAGGTGTCCCACCCATGGTAGGGTCTAAATGCAAAATTTTAGGGCCAATGGACCCCACTTGGGCATCCAAAAGGGTGTGCCGCCAGAAATTTCTGCTATGCAGTCCAACAGCATAGTTCCATAAAAATAATTTTTTTTTAAAAATATTTTCTCAGAAGGTGGGTCATATTTATGGGTCCCATCTTGTTTTGGGCTTGATGAGGGACCTTGGGTCCAAATTTCAGGAATTTTGGAGGGCCAAAACCCACTCATTTGATGGCCCAAATTCAGGACAGTTATATTCCAGCAATATTTCACCCTGGATAGATTGTATTCTTTAAATTAATTAAAATACTTCTGAGTATCATAAAATCTTAAAATTTTGTGGGGGTGTTTTCCACCCATGGTAGGATCTACTACGAAATTTCAGGTCTAATGGACCCCTGTGTACACCCTGCCAAGGTCCGGACTGGCTCATCAGGTTGGGACGTCCAGGTCAGTCCGATTTTCTGGACAGACCATTTTATTTAAATTAGTTAAAATATTTCTAGGTGTCCAAAAATTCTGAAATTTTTTGAAGTTGTGGACCACCTATGGAAGGACCACCCTACAAATTTTCAGGGTCATCGGGCCCCTATACTGATTGTGGTGTGTCCTGTAATTTGGATCAGTTTTGGGTCAAATATCCAGGCCCGTAGGACAACCCACCATGGGATGCCCCTACCTTGGGCTGCTGGGCCTGCATTCTAACGGCATGACCCACTTGAAGTAAGTGTTGTATATCCCCCTTCTTATCTGGTGGGACCCACTATGATATGTGTGGGTCAGTAACCCATTTAAATTAAATAAATTTCTAGACTCCAGCAGGCCCAAGAAGTGGGTGGGCTGGAATTTCAGCAAGGGGCCCAAATTTGTGCATAGTTGATCTTTTGGAGCCATGGTGGCCCAATAGTTTTAAGGGAGTGTTGCACACATTCTTTGCCCTCCTTCCTTAGACATTTTGAGCTTAATTAGTGCCCCTTGAGGCTCACCTTTGTAGTGGTTTGTGGGCTAGCCTTAACCAGATTTTTCGATAGCTTTATAGGCCCAATGGGCTGGAAACCTATCCCTTGAGCCCAAGATTGTACAAGGGCTGACCTTATTGATTCATGGGACCAATGGGCCGTGTACAAGCTGATCATGTGCATTTATTAGCCTTGACGCCCTCATAAAATGCTTAATTGTGGGCTAACTTGCAAGGGCCACATAAATGTATATTGTGGAGGGCCTTGCTAAATCTTTGGGCTGGTGTGGCAAGGCCCACACTGTCAGTATAGGCCTTGCCCATGTGTATTATTGGGCTTATGGGCTGCCTTCAAATCCACCATAATGTATGAATTGGATGACTTTTGTTTGGGCCATTTCTTTTGTGTTAGCAAGTAGGCCTTGTCGACTCAATTCTTTTGGATAGGCCCATTGATCTTGGGCCTATACCCTCCTATCTATTGTGATGGGCTTAGGGGCAATAATACATAAGAGGTTGGGCCCTT
The DNA here is from genome assembly GCA_021015155.1 of Magnolia officinalis. Classification (NCBI taxonomy): domain Eukaryota; kingdom Viridiplantae; phylum Streptophyta; class Magnoliopsida; order Magnoliales; family Magnoliaceae; genus Magnolia; species Magnolia officinalis. The sequence goes on along the minus strand of JAJHSJ010000017.1, from coordinate 40,409,021 downwards.
GGCTACCCTCTAAACTAACCCTGTACTTGGGCTAAAAGTGAGGCCCAACTCACTTGTGTTAAATGTGAAACTTGTCCATGTAAATGAATTACTGGGCTGCCCATGAATCCCACCGCAACATATGGATTTATGACCTTTATGGTTGGGCCCAAACCTTGCTTAAGGGCCCACCATGTTACCTAAGTATTGGGCTTAGTGTATAGCCCACTAGGCCATGGATTGCTTAGGCCTTGGGCCTTATTTCATGCTCGAGTAGTGGCGGGCTACCTCTTGGGAACCAGTTGAGGTTGGATGTCCTCCTAGGTGGTCCTAAGGTAGGCCCATGGGTTCTTCTATGGATGGTTAAAGGCTCACCATTGACCCTAGGCCATTTATTTAAGGCTCAATGTGTATATATGTGGAACCTACCTTAACACATGTTTGGTCCAAGCCATCCAAGCCTTGGATCGCCCGATCATGGAGGCACTCTCTGCCTTGGGTTGTTACTGGATTCACAATCCAATAGCAGACCCACTTGATCTTTTCTTGATGTATACACACCCTCCATCTGGTGGGGCCCCCTGTGAATATTGTTGGCCTTCATGAGATCATTCCCACTTATTTGACTAATTTCAAGGCTTTAGCAGACCCAAGAAGCTGAGTGGACCAAATGTTTATCAAGGGGCCTCAAATGTACATTGTTATGGTTGAAACTTTATTGGACATGGGACCCACCATATTGAGAACTTGTGTACGTGTTGCATGCTTGTGTTTTCTTATAATCTTTGGGCTTAATCGGTGCATTCTTTTGGGTCACCTTTAGTGACCACATGACGACCCCATCTTAGATCAGATTTTCGGGGCATCCCATGGGCCCAGAGTGGGTTGGGACATCTCAGCTTCGTCCAACCATATATTGGGCCAGCTTCCACCATTTGCCCCTTAAATTGTTAGTTATTGGGCTGATGTAGTTGGGCCCATTTCATCATCCAAACCTACACTTATTTTTGGGTCGTATATTGTGTACGAAGGCTGCCCACCAAGTCCAACTTAATGCATGGATTCTATGGCCATTGGGATTTGAGCCTTAGGCCTTAATTTTCCTCTTGGGGCCCATGTTGCTAAAAGTGGTATTATATCTTTTTATAACCTATTATGAGGAATGTATATATGTGGTTACCTTTATGTGTATCTTAAATGTAGGCCTTAGGCCTTCTATCCATATAGTTCTTGGTTGATATGCCTTTTTGGGGAATGGTGGTTAAATGTCCCCATTATGGATCCCTCTAAGCCCGGTTGTATTTAAGAGTGATTGGATACTCATCTTAAACTCTTGCTAGGCTCATTTTATATTACTTAGACCCATAGCTTGTATACTTAGCCTCGCGCGCTACCTCAGGTAAATGGGCCCCCACTAGAAGTTAAATTCCTTAAGGATGTTGTCTAAGTACCTAGTCTTGGTTCCTTCTTAGATAGGAGGAATGTAATATACATTGTATATCGCCATATAGTTTGATTAAATTCATCCTCTTGACCCAGGTACATCATTGTATGCTTAGTTAACACTGTGTGTGTGTGGTCATATTGTGTCATTGGGTATTGCATGTTACCTTCTCCAAGGGACGTAGTATTTCCTCTTGAGCACGTTGGATGCTTGGAATTAATGCATAGTTGATTGTGTGATTCATACATCTGGCATTGCATAGCATATGGACAATTATCACCCTTGCTCCATCAGGGCTGTAGCCTCCACAATTACATCGTGGAGGGCCATGTTTGAACACCAGAAATGTTACTTGAGCATACCGGGTGCATAGGATGCCTATGGGTGAAATTCCCAAAACTTCCATGGTACCAAGGATCTGCTCCAATGCTGTGATCGAGTGGAATATATGAGCGCACGAGGGACTTATACCGTTAGGCCGTGACTCCCATTGTCATGTAGTCGGTTGGATAGGGGTGTGGCCTTACTCGCCTGATGTAAGGGGGCATTGTTAGGCTGAGTCTGACCAGATCGTGAATAGGTCCGCTACCTTCAGGCCTTGCTGGTGATTGGTTGTCCGCAGGCAGGGTAGTTAGGTCTCTTACGCTCGTTTGACTGTGCGGGATCTGTAGAGCGGCAGTCATCCAGCAGCGTAATGGGCCCCGATGATTTCCTTATGATGGAAAGTACTTGATATGTGGATTGGATATGAGCACTGACATTACTTCGCATTGCATTTGCATCGGCTGTGTAAACCTTATAATACATTACAGTACTCATATTGCATTACAGTACTCATCGCATTACAATACTCATCGCATTACAGTACTCATTGCATTACAGTACTCATTGCATTTATAGCCTTGGTATGCTTCCTGCATTATTGTACTGCCTTGGTATAGTTTCTTGCATTCATGATAGCCTTGGTAAGGCTAGTGGTATTGGTATTGATCATGACTCCCTTCTACATTCTCTATCTTCTTCTGAGCATTATTATCTCACACTTACACCACCCTCTAAGCTTCTATAAGCTTATGCACGATTGATGGGTGCAGGAGATCTTAGGTAGGCGTCATAACAGAGCGTGGAGTAGAGTTGAGCTTGAGGACTCTAGTGTTGTTGACTCTTTTCTCTCTTTTCCCATTATCTTATGTATGTCCTTTCGGACCTGATGTAAGCTTGTATAAGTTCAAATTCTTAGTTGATTTTGTAATGTGTATCCTTTGTTACTTCTAGATGTACTTGTTGTAATCTTGGGTATGCTCATATTGGTAATGTTTATACTATTATGAAAATCCTCCTTGTAGGATCCCAGGATCAGAACCTGCCTAAGGAGTCGAGAATGGGGTACTGCGGAGGCTGTTGCGGCCAGAACCGACCATTGGGTTCCTTGTGAGTCCGGTTACCGAATCTGGTGCGTGACACCAAACATGTAACCTTAAGGACCCATTTCATTACAATTTTGGGTTTATGAGTATAGTTGGTCTTCTTATGTTTGTAGTTGTTATAAGTTCAACCCACTAAGTTGGATTTTAAGAACTCCTTAAGTAAGTCAACAATTTTCTCAGCTAAAGGATTACAATTCTAATTTTTATAGTTGATATGGTTGATCATAGGATTAAAAGTCTGAAAAGTTTTAGAATTTTTAGAATAATTTTGATTCAGACTTTTCCCTTTTGAGTTAGAAGACTCCCCTTTCACAAATTTGGGTGGAGTATTCTTATTCTTAGGAGGAATACTTTTATCATAGCCCAATCCAGATCGATCACTACATTTTCTGGATCTAGATAAGAGATTTTCTAATTTAGGATCACCTCGAGCATACCTCCATGTGTCTTTCAAACTCAAAAGCGAAGAGACTTCTAGTTTTAGCTTTTCATTTTCAGATTTTAAGTTTTCAACTTGGGAGGTTTTGAAATCTAATTCGCACTTAATTTTTTGAAATCAATCTGAAATGTGTGATTTTTCTAAGAGTAGATTATCAAAAAATTTCTTTTAGTTTTGAAAACTTTTCTTTCTGAAGTTTTAGCTTTACAACAATTTTGCAACTTTCCTTGTATAGGGCATCATAAGCATCTTGAAGATCTTGTTCATTTTCATGATTACTATTCAGATTTTCTTCACTGGTTGAATCATCATTATCTGAAAAAGTTAACTTCGCTAGAGTCATTAGGGCTTTAACATTATTACCCGACTCGGTTTCAAAATCTTCTAACTCAGAAAAAGCTTCAAAGCAAGAAAATTCATCCCATGTACCCGACATACTTTTCTTTTTAGACTTGTCCTACTTAGGACATTTGCTTGCTAGATGCCCATATTCATGGCAGTTGTAGCATTGACTGTCTTTTAAAGATTTCCAAGTTTTAAATCTAGATTTTTTTTTTCATTAGGTTTTTGCAAATTAACCCTCTTTTTACTTTTGAAAATATTATAAAACTTTTAACTAAAAGGGCCATATCATCTTCAAAATTTTCTAAATCAGAATTGTTATTTTCTTGAGAAATATTTTTAGAAGACTTAAGGGATATGAATTTACCTTTAGGATCTTTAAAGTTTAACTCATAGGTTTGTAAGGAACCAACTAGTTCTTCTACCCTCATATTATCCGTATCACGAAGTTCCTGGATTGCGGTCACCTTTGAATTGAACAGTTCAGGAAATGAGTGCAGTATATTTGCACAGACTTTACTTTCTAGGATTCTATCACCAAGACCCCACATAGAGTTGACAATGTCATTCAATCTTGTATAAAAGCCAATGAAAGTTTTACTTTCTTCCATACATATTTCCTCAAATTTAGTTGTGAGAATTTGGACTTTAGATTTCTTCACAATTGTTGTTCCCTCGTGTGTCATTTCTAAGATATCCTAGGTTTGCTTTGTAGTATCACAGGATGTAATTCTCTTGAATTCATCAGGTGATAGTGTGCAAGTGATTGCATTTAAAGCCTTTGCATTGGCACTACTCTCACTTTTCTGAAGAGCGGACCAAGAAAAGTAAGGTGAGACTTTTACGGTTTTAGATACATCAGTACCAGTTACTTCAGTGGTAGGAGGGGTCCAATTGGTCACTATTGCTTGCCACACACTTCATCCATGGATTTTAAGAAAAACCTCATTCTGGCTTTCTAATAGGCATAATTGGAGCCATCAAAAGGTGGAGGCCTAGTGACTGAAAGACTATCAAAATTTGACATCTTAAAAAGCTCAGATCGATTGGCTCAGGAAATTAATCCAAAAAATAAAGCGATTTATTAGGCGATACCACTTGAAAAGGCTGAGCTAAGAGTCCTAGAGTGGGGGGGGGGGGGGGTGAATAGGACTATGCCAAATTAAAAAAATTAACTGCGGAATTAAACAGATATAAATAAAGAAAGCACTAAACAATCCCACAAAGAAGAAATGAATAACAACCTCAAATGTATAAGTATTGAGAGGTAGATACAGATGTTGTTCTAAGGACAACCTTACACCAAAAACTAATGGCTTATGGTAGGACAACCTGATTCCTAGAATGGTTTGTGTATCAAAATCTCAAACCGATACAGAGGAATAAAGAATAAAAATAGCAAAGAAAATAAAGTAAGCTATTACACCATTCCCACACTTGCATAAAAGAGATTACAACATTCTCCACAAATGCTTAAAAAAAATTTACAACATTCACACAATGCCACAATTAATCATCCACTACAAGACCAGAAATTATAGAGGTCCGCTTGTGTGTACACCAACTGTTTAAAAAAACTGCCACACAACTACTCCACTCCCAATATCCTCACACAGTGGATATTGGCGTTCACTATGCAATAGGTTTTTCAAGGTTCACCTAAAACCTTCACAATTGCGTCTTTCAAGTGGGTTTACACAATTCAAAAACCCCACACTCTGAGTTTTCTGAATCACCTCCGACAAACCATAAAGAAAGAGAATTTTCCTAGCACAATCTCAAAAAAACCAAAAATAAATTTACAGAATTGTAAAATACTTATCTGGATATTTTCCTTTGATGAAGCCTGGAAGAACCAATTCGAAGTAGATGTTCAACGTAGTTGTTCAATGTCCACACTCACTTATGAAAATGTTCTAAGTTCTAATTGTATTTTAGATTAAATCACCTTGGGCTTGTTTGATTTGATTTTGATTCCAAGAAAGGGGAAAACTAAAATCCCTTCTTCAAATAAGATTGGAATGTAGAATCTCAAAATCAAATGCTAAAAGCTAAATTAAAGAGAATATTAAATGAGCACTAAATAGCTTAAGAATATCACTAACTTATCTCTCAGAGTAGTGTCTTGATTTTGCTTAAATTGAATGAAAAACTCTGAAAATTGTGCTCTATTTATAAGTGCAAAAACTTGTCACTCGACTGGTCCAAAGGTCAGCTCGACCGGTTAAAGGACCAATAAACTTTTAAAATTTTGGGTACGATAAGATAAGATCATTCCACGACTGGTCGAGTGGCTTGTTCGACTGGTCGAGTGGCTTGCATGACCCGTCGAGCCCTGCTCTCGACTGGTCGTGTGGGACCCAATTTGGTTGCTGGACTTTGAGTCGAGCCTGCTTGACTGGTCGAGCACTGTTCACTCGACTGGTCGAACAGTCTTTAGGACTGGTTGAGGGTCCAACAAAAAATCCTGAAAATTAGTAGCAAACCTTGGAATGGTTAAGGAATTTCTTGGACTGGTCGAGATAGTACTAGGACTAGTCGAACATAGGCTAAGGCTAGTCGAGAAATAGCTTATAAAATTATATAGTGACCCACTTTAAGTATGTAAACAGAATGACCTAACCTATGGTCAATCTAGGGTCATTCATACCTTACAAGTGAAATTTGAACATTGAATCATCATTTGCTTCGGTTGATAGTTGATCTTGAAGTACACGAAGATTGATATCTTGACTTTGAATCTTGAACTTGAAGTACTTTGAAGCTTGAACTTGAAGTACTTGTGAGTTGTATTTCACCTTAAGCATTCCAAAGTAAAGCACATTGTCTTGACATAGTAGAAGCTTGAAAGCTTGAACTATAACTTGATGTTGTACTTGAACTTGTATATCTCTTACACTTGTGATGCTTGAATCTTGAATTGGAACATCTTGAACTTGTACTTGAATTGCATGATCTTGAATAAGAAGATGAACTAAACAGGATACAAATTTCAAGAGGTTTTGGCACTACAAAATTTGACAATCATAGGAGCTAGAAAACATAACACTTACAGTGTACATCCACATGGTGTCACCCATTCATAGGATGGCCAACCAGATGATCAATTTGGATATCGAATGATGGACCTTCACTCGTACTAAATGTTGGATGAAACAAAATGCTGGTAATTCAGCAGATCATATTATATTGTTTATTTCTTAGTGAAATTGTATTGACCATGCTAGCTTGAAATACTCAAGCTGCTTATGTTGGATTTTGCAGTGAACTATTGGTAAATGCAGCTTCTATGAGCAAATTTTCTAATTGCATATGAAGCCACTTTATTGAAAGATATCAACATCTCATCCTTGTCACATGTATATAGAAAGTGGGCTGAGGGCTTGCTTCTAACAAGGGAAGGGGTTGACCACCAGTTAAGTATCTTCAATACTTTATCACCTAAAGATAGGTCTAAAGGGTCTAAGAAAGGGAAGTTCTGAACTGTTATTTATCCTCTCATCTTGTTTGTCTTCACTCACCTAAACAAGTATGAAAGTCACACTTCTAAGTATTGTGGCTGGCATTTTAAAGATACTAGCATGGAGCTTTTATTCCAGTTGGAAGGATGGGATTCCCTGTTTGTGCATTTTACATTTTCCACTATATCTTTCTGCACCAAGTTCCAATACTTGAGGCTTGGGCACTTCCAGATACTGAAGGTGACTAACACGTACTGTCTGACATGGTTGTTTATGAACAATTCCCAATCACAGTACTTTATCGCCTGACAAAGGCACTCTATGCTTTAAAATAAGCTCCCAGGGCATGGTATGAGAAGCTAACCAAGTTTTTACTAAATCATAACTTCGAAATGGAGAGTGTAGATAAAACCTTATTTGTTAAGAAAAATAATGAACACATACTTATAGTGCAGATATATGTTAATGACATTATCTATGGCTTTACATGTTCTCACCTATCTACTGAGTTTGCAGAGTTGATGAAGTCCAAGTTCGAAATGAGCATTGTTGGAGAACTGAATTACTTCTTAGGTATGCAAGTAAAACAACTTAAAGACAGTATTTTCATTTTTCAAACCAAGTATGCTTTAAACTAGGTTAAGAAGTTTGCTTTTGAAAGTGGTAAGAATTTTGATACTCCTATAAGTACAACTCATAAGCTATCTAAAGATGCAACATGTAAGAGCATTGATCTTAGGTTGTATCGCGATATGATTGGCAGTTTGTTATATTTAACTACAAGTCGACCTGATATTGCATTAAGTGTAGGAATCTATGCTAGATATCAGTCTGAACCTAAGGAATTCCACCTGATTGTTGTTAAGAGGATTATTAGGTATGTCGCAAGTATAGTTAATTTAGGTCTATGGTATCCACTTGATACTAATGTTCTATTAGCTGGATACTCAGATGTTGATTGGGCTGGGAATATAGATGATAAAAAATTCACTAGCGGTGGTTGCTTTTATGTAGGGAATTGTTTGGTTTCCTGGCATAATAAGAAACAAAGTTTCGTATCCCTATCCACAACTGAGGCTGAATATATACCAGCTAGAAATGCCTGCACTCAGCTTGTGTGGATGAAAAGAATGTTGAACGTTACAAGATTGCGTAAGACACAATGATTCAATATTGTGATAACTCTAGTGCAATCAATATCTCTAAGAATCCCATCCAGCATTCTCGCACCAAACATATTGACATTAGGTATCACTATATTCGGGAATTAGTGGAAGAGAAAATTATTTCATTAGACTATGTGCAGACTGAAAACCAACTTGCTAACATATTCACTAAACCACTTGACAGAAACAGGTTTTTCAAATTAAAATTGGATATTGGTATGTGTAATTCTTCTTGAAATGTTCATGATTACATGTTTGTACTATTGTGTATTTTTTGTAATTTTATTTTATTTTAAAATTTTAAAAATATATAATATATGCATTTTTGTGCTCCCACGACCAGTAGAGCACATACTCGACCAGTTGTGGTGCGCTGGCCAAACCCCTTTTTAGGGTGGAAAGGGGTCCTTCTCGGACTCTTCGAACCCACCTTCGATTTATGCAAGTAAGTGGTCCATTTTCAATTTCCTTTTGGATTTAGGCTCTTTAGGTCTCATTTTGCTTGAATCTTGCTTTTATTTCATTATGGTTTGTTGGTTTTCTTCCTAAAAATTTGTAAGGTTTAAAACCCTTAAATCTTTTCCTGATTTTTCTTTTTTACTCATGCTATGAAAGGTAGACCTAAGAAGAAACCTACTCGAGCATCTTCTTCTCGTTCCATTTTGGTGCGTACTCTTGGACCACCCGAAGAGGACCCGGAATATGTGCTGGATATCTGTCTCCGCAACATAATTGAGCGGAACATCAATGCTAGCCATCCTGTTCAATTCGACATTATTCCCCTCCTTGTTGCTGTAGGATGGGATAACATTCTGAATTGGGGCGGACCAGCATACCGCTCCATTGTGCAAGTAATGTATGCGTGTATAAGTGATTTTTTTTATTGAAGATCTGACTTTCACTATCATGTTTAGAGAAGACTCATATAAAGTAGATCCTCACTTAATTTATGGGTTGATGGACATTTAAGCGAATGATGAAGGAATTCCTATTCCAACATTGGCTGAAAAATTGAATGAGTCGAAAAAACATTTATTAACCAGAAATTTATGCAACATGGACTTGGAATGGAGTTTTGGAAATGCGCTCCAGGCCAATCAGATGTTGCCCAGATATAGAGTATTACATTGCATTTTTATTTCCAATGTTTACCCTATATCTGGTAACAAGGCTGAATTGACTACCTTTATGGTGCGTATTCTTCATTCTATTGTATCCGGCATTCCGGTGTGTCTTCCTTCATTAATCTGCTATTTCATTATCCAATTTCGACTTCATCCAGGGCATAGTGATATTTTATTCACTTATTTGATGACTACTCTTACTTTACACTGTTCTGTGGTCATGCCACCTGGAGAAGCTCCTAATTCTCATATACCTTTCAACAATTAAAATATCAACAAAATGAATTTGAGGTTAGCACCTGGTCAAGTTGATAGGGTTGTTCTAGAAGTTAGAGAAGAAGTTGGAGAGGAATATGCACTACCAACTGAAGCCAATATAGAAGATATTTTTAATGAACAAGAATCTGATGATGTTGAGGTTGATCCTGATTTTCAGCCTTTTGGTTTTGATGAGTGCCTTCGCTCACTGGAAGAGAAGGTGGATGAACTGAAAATTTCCCAAGATAACCAAATGAAGTATATGCGTAAGTATTTTAGATGCATAAATATAGGATTACACCAGATTGATCCATCTATTCCACCTCCATCTTCATCTAGTTCTGATTAGTTTGTTTCTTTTTGTTGGACTTGTAATACTTTACTTTGCTTGGTGACTCTAAATTTTGGACATGTTTAAGTTATTTTGATGTTGATACTCCTTTTATTATGGTTTAATTTACTAACTTTCACACTCTTTCTTACTCTCTTCACTTATTAGCTACCACATTTACCATATTTTTTTCTTTTCTTCTTTTGTCATTTTGTCACAAAAAGGAGGTAGAAATTGGGTATTTGATATCTTATATCTTATTCTGTTATGATAATGTGATTATTTAAATGAGATGTAGAGATGTGGATATGCATGTACTGTGAAAGAAATTTTTTTTTGGAAATGTATATGTATCTCTTAATACAGGTCTCTACTTAGCTTAAGTTGAATGGGAGTTGATTGAGGGGCAGTTTGTGGTTGTTAGATTTTGTATGAACTGAGTGAATCTGTGTATAAGAATAGGTTAATCTTCTGTAAGTTGGTTTTGTCACAAATTTGACAAAGGGGAAGATTGTAAGTGCTAAGTTGTAAATCTAGCACTGTGAGTTGTTAAATTTTGTTGTGCCAAAACACTTCAGTATGGTTGACTTGTTTTGATAGATGGAAAGTTCAGCTTCAAGTTCAAATTGACGGAAAGTTCACCTTGATTCCAAGATCAGCGTGGTGTTATCTACATCAACATTATATGTGCTACGAGTACACATGTGCAACTACAACAAAAAGTTGAAGATCATCAAGTCGAGGTATTCAAGGTCAAACGCATCATTACTTCAATCTTCAAGCTTAAAGTTCAAGCTTATGTTAAAGCTCAAGACCAAGTCTCAAATTCAAGCTCAAGTATACTACTTCAAGCTCAAGTCACAAGAACAAGCTCAAGTACATTTGCTCAAGTCTCAAGACACAAGTTCGAGACATGTTTAAGAATTTAAGGTTAACCTTCATGTGCTTCAAAGTGTCCTATCTACCGAAGCGATCGATATTTCAATTTCAATATTGACATTTAAGGTATACATGACCCTAGAAAGACCTTAGGATTAGGTCATTAATATTGTGTGTTTAATTTGCATCATTATACTTATTTTAAGCTTTGTTTTGACTAGTCCTAGTCTTGGTTCTACTAGTCCAGGCACTGGATAGTCCAGTCTAGGGTTTTTCTTGACCAGTCTAGATTTAAATTCAAAATTTTAGAATATTTCGGTAGTTCCTTGACCAGTCGAGTACCCTGCTCGACCAGTCGTTGAGACTGGTTCAACCATTTAAGTATGGATCGACTCGAACTCCAGCAATGCGATTTTTATTCACTCGACCAGTGGACATTTATTAGAACTTTTCATTCATTCCAAGCCAATTCAAGCCACCACTATGAGAGACAAATCCCCACTATTGTGAAGCTATTGTGAGGTATTTAAATTTTATTTTAATAGCTTTTTCGTTATTTAATTTCTTGATCTCTTGATTCCATTCTATTTGATTTAAAAAGGGGATTTAATTTAACCCTTTGTGAGATCCAAGAAATTGAATCCAAGTAGCCTAAAGTTGGATTTAATTTAAAATTCATCCAGACCTAGAACCCCTTCTTCTGTGAGATTGAACATTGAACATTATCATCTACAAAGAAGCAGTTCTATCGGCCACATTGAAGATCTTTCTTCGGATAAGTATATTCATTTATAACATTGTGGTTTGTAAGATTGTCAGAAAATCTTTTATTTTGGTTTTGACTGAGATAGCTAGAAAATCTCGGTGTGTGGGGTTTTTAATTGTGATAGCCCATTGGAAAAATAATTGTAAAGGTTTTAAGGTGAACCTTGAAAAACCTTCTTTCTTAGTAAAAGCCAATATCTCGTGGGTGTGGATATTGGGAGTGGAGTATTTGTGTGGTTGTTTGCGAACAATTAGTGTACACACACGAACCACTATAATTTTTGGAGTTGTGGTAGATGATTGTATTTGATTATGCGTGTGAATGCTGTAATCTATTTTATGCTTTTGTGGTGAATGTTCCAATAGCTAGGTTTATTTCTTTTGCCTCTGTATCGGTTTGAGTTTTTGATACTTGCCGACGTTCTAGAAATCAGGTTGTCCTACCATAAGCCATTGGTTTTTAGTGTAAGGTTGTCGTTAAAACAACGTTGGTATCAACCTCTCAATACTTGTGCATTTGAGGTTGCTTTATTTTCCTGCTATTTGCATTATATTTCTGCATTTGTTTTTTTATTTGGCATAATCTTATTCAACTCCCCCCCCCCCTCTCTAGGACTTGGGGCTCGCCCTTTTCAATTTCGAATATAATTTCTTAAATTCTTACCTTTAGAGTTTGAGGATTCTCCTTTTACAAATATAGGAGATGAACTCTTGTTTTTCTGATAATTATTTTTGATATAGCGTAGACCTGATTTGTCACCATATTTTCTAGATGAGGTTAACAATTCTTCCAGTTTTGGATCTCCGTGGGCATATCTCTAAGTATCCTTAAAACTCAAAAGAGAAGAAATTTTGAGTTTTAGATTCTCATTTTCAGTTCTAACTTTTTCTAACTCTGAGGTTTTGAAATTTAAGTCTAGTTTTGTCTTTTCAAAACAATCTAAAAGATGAGATTTTTCTAAAACATTGTTTTCAAGTTCTTCTTTTAACTTAAGATATTTTTCTCTTTGAATTTTTAGTTTGACAGCAATTTTATAACTTTCCCTGTATAAGGCATTATAGGCGTCTTCAAAATCATCTTCATTTTCATTTTCAGGGTCACTCCTGAGATTTTTATAATCAGATAAGTTACAACTATCTGAGGAGGTGACTCTAGCTATAGTCATTAGAGCTTTTACATCATCTGTATTTTCTTGTTCTGATTTATCAGACTCAGAAGAACTTTCAGAGCTGGATGATTCATCCCAAATTGTTATCATGCCCCCCCCCCCCCCCCTTTTTTTACCTATCCCTTTTAGGACATTTATTTGTCAAGTGCCTGTATTCATGACAGTTGAAACATTGATTGTCCTTTACAGATTTCCAAGATTTTGATTTTTCTTTTGTTTTGTCAGATGGTTTTTGAAAACTCGATCTTTTTTTGTTTTTAAAAATTCTATAAAATTTCTTACCAACAAATGCCATATCATCTTCTGTATCTTCAAAATCAGAATTAACACAATTTTCTTTTGAAATAGATTTAGACGATTTAAGAGCAATGGACTTACATTTAGGAGATTTAAAATTTAACTCATACGTTTGGAGAGAGCCAACTAACCCCTCAACCTCTCTTAGTTCCCGAAAAATAGTTACTTTAAAATTGAATCTCTTAGGAAGATATAACAATATTTTTGCACAGACCTTGCTTTCTGGGATTTCATCTCTTAGACCGCACATAGAATTTACTATATCATTTAGTTTCGTATAGAAGTCCATAAAAGTTTCATTTTCTTCCATACGAATTTCCTCAAATCTACTAGTGAGGATTTGAACTTTTGATTTCTTTACTATAGTAGTTCCTTCATGTGTCATTTCAAGAATATCCCAAGCTTGTTTAGCTGTATCACATGAAATAATTTCTTGAATTCATCAGGTGATAGAGAACAAGTTATGGCATTTAAGGCCTTAACATTAGCACTGCTTTCGCTTTTCTAAGTTGCAGTCCATAAAAAAGAATGCAGTTTCTCTCATAGATTTAGTTCAATCACTGCCTAATGCTTCAGAGGTTTCCATTTGGTTACAGTGGCTTGCTACACTCTTTTATCTAAGGATTTTAGAAAAATCCTCATTTTGGCTTTCCAGTATGCATAGTTAGAGCCATCAAAAGGTGGTGACCTGGTAATAGACAAGCTATCAAAATTTGACATTATGAAAGATCTATATCTTTTAACTCAAGGAAATTAATCTAAAAAAAATTAGCAACTTAGCTCTGATACCACTTAAAAAGGTGAGCTTAATAGTCTTGAGGGGGGGGGGGGGGGGGGGGGGGTGAATAGGACTTCTAAATAAAAATTGAAGTGTTGAAATAATAAATAAATCAGAAAACTCAATCGCACTAGTATTGAAAAATTGATTCAAACTAGTTCGTAGTAGGACAACCTACACCCAAAACAAAGTTTAGGTAGGACAACCTTATTTCACCAACGACTGTAAAAATCAAGATCTTAAACCAAGCAAGAGAAAATAAAGCTATTTATTACAAACATTCACCACTTTTATATAAATAAAATTACAATCATTCTCCACAAATGCAAAAAGTAAATATTCACCATAACACCAAGAGTTATAGTGGTTCGGTGTGTACAACAACTGTTCTCAAACAACCACACCTACTCCACTTCCAATAATCACTATTCATATGATATTCGCTTTCACTATAAACAAGGTTTTCATAGGGTACCTTAAAACTTGATACAGTTGTGATTTTAAAGGGCTATCACAAACAAAAACCCCTCACTGAGATTTTCTGGCTATATCGAAAAAACCAACAAATGAGATTTTCTAGCTATCTCAATAAAACCAAAATACAAAAGTAGAATATACTTATCTTCACCTTAAAGACGTATCTATTGATGTAGCTTGTAGAACAACTTCTCTTGCAGTAGATCGTTCAATGTCTAGTCATATAAACAAGGGATTTAGGTTTTAGATTGATTTTAAATAGACTCAAACCAAAGGTTACTTGTTTGAATTCCTTAAATCTCAAAGAAGAATATTTAGTCTCTTTATAGAAAAGGATTCATAAAATAAGAGATCAAGGAATTAAAACAAAAAAGGTATTAAAAAAATATTAAAAATACCATGCAATAGCTTGACAATAATGGGGACTTTTCTCTCTCTCTCTCTCTCTCTCTCTCTCTCTCTCTCTCTCTCTCTCTCTCTCTCTTGATGAAGGCTTTTATCAACTTGAATTGGTAATTTAGGATTGAGAGAAAGCCTCTATTTATAGGCAGAAAAGTTGTTGTTACGACTCGTCTAAGACATTCTTCGACTCGTCTAAGTTCCAACGAATTTTCAAATTTTGAGTGCGATCAGATAAAACAGAACTTCGACTTGTCGAGGGCCCTGTTCGACTGATCGAGCATGGGTTTCGACTGGTTAAGGATACCAAATTCAGTTGCTGGACTTCGAGTCAAGTAACCCTTGACTGGTCGAAGGCCTCTCTTCGACTGGTCGAGCAGCCTGCTCGACTTGTCGAGTAAGTAACGGAAAAAACTATTTTTTCTGGAATTTAAACTAGGACTGGTCAAGATTCTTTAGACTAGTCGAGCCATAGTTTAGACTCGTCGAACTTTAGACTAGGCGAGTCAAAATTTGGCCTAACATAACTATAAAAACCCATTTAAGTTTATTTCTTGAAAGAACCTAAGCCTAAGTCTTTCTAGGGTCTATTATACTTAAAAAGACTGAACATTGAAGTAGATGAGATGTTTGAACTTCATGGAACTTGTTCTTCTACTTAATTCTTCGATAGAACTTATAGTTGAAGATGGAGCTTGATCTTCCAGTAGAAGTGTAGTAGAACTTAAACTCAGTCATCTTGAACTTGGTAAAACTTGAACTTTCCATCTTAATCTACTTCTTGACTTGAACTTTAGTAGAGTCTTAAACTTAGTAGATTTTGAACTTTCTTGACTTGAAGTAAAGTCTTGAACTTTCCATCTTAATCCACATTAGACTGACCACTTCATAAGTTATTTTGTCTAAACGAAATTTAATAAACAAAGGTGTGCTTTATATAATATAGCACTTACAGTATCAAAGTTGGATGTCTCGTGTTCGACACTCCTCACCGGGGATGATTATGTGAGGGCATTTTCACACCAAGCTCGAGTGAGGTGGCCTGTGGGATGCAAGAGCACACTTGGGGTGGGTAGCTTACAGAACTCATAGATTTGGGGCCCACGAGAGGTACTCAAAAATTATTTCAACATCTTGTAAGTTTTACATGAATATTTCAGCATCTTATAAGTTTCACATGAACTCCATATACGATGTATCAGTAGTGAATTTATAACATTGCTTGACCAAACCACCCTTCCTCAATATAGCTAACTAGGAAATGTCATGCCCCAAACTCAGAAAACAAGCTCACAAAATTTTCAATCGCCGAATCCAGCACCGACAGCCTCTATAGTGCCCAATTCTTGTATCCTAGCACTCATATGCCAGATTCCGATCCTGGGATCCTACAAGGAGGATTTTCAGTGTGATTTTTTTTTTTTTTGTAATGGAGCATAACCACAAGCTTAACCAAGTCACAAAACAACATCACCACATATCCACTATATCAAAAGCTTTTAGTACAAAGCGGGAAGGGAAATACAGGGTGATCAAAACTCCAAAATAATCTGTTGCGCGCTCCTGCCTCAGCGCCGCTGCGATCCAACAACACTTGCACGCAATGGTCATGCATAAGCTTATAAAAGCTTAGAGGGTGGTGTAAGTGTGTGCACAAGGTGAGTGCCAAGTATACAATATCAGAGTAATGCGGAAATATGTGGTAAGTCCATGAATACTATCAGTTGTGCCAAGGCTATGTGATGCAAGGCATGAATACTATTGGCCATACCAAGGCCATGCGATGCGAGGCCTATGTAGCCAAATGTCATATGCGAGATGCAAAGCAAGCATGCCAATCCTCATCAGGTACACATATCAGTACAGTTCCTCTCTGGGATATCACTGGGGTCTAGTACACTCCACACTGACTGCCGCCTCCTTAGCCGCACAGCCCAGCGAGCGGAATAGACCATATTATCCGCCTGACCAGTAGTCTGCCAATACCTACCCGGCTCGTCGATAGCGGACTCATTTATGAGCTGGTCAAACTCAGCCTAGCTTACAACTCCCTCACTCGGGCGGATAAGGCCACGCCCCCTTCCAACCAACCACGACATAGTGAGAGACGCGGCTTACTGGTATTCGATACTCTTGCGCTTATGTATCCACTCAGTCTAGATGTTGGAGCATCTCCTGGTACCAAAAAGGTTTTGGAACTCTCACCCAAGGACATCCTAAGTGCCCACAGTGCTAGAACCAAGTATTTTCAGTATCCAATACGGCTGTCCATGATGTGCCTATGAAGCCACGGCCCTGATGTCGCTAGGGCATACAATGATCATGACACACAATGCGATATGCATGAATCATACTGTCCAGTCATGCAACAATCCTACACATACCACGCGCTCATGTGGGTAACTCCTATCAGGTCCCATAATAATCTGCCCAATGGCATATGCTATGATCAGTCACTACTCATATCAAGCATACATATGATGCGTATGGACATGAATCATGAAGTTATACTAAGTATGTTATAAAGTGATGAACTATCCTCACAATGAAGATGGGCCTAAACGGCCTACATACAACAAGTATGGGCCTATTAATGAGCCATAGAGAGAGTTACAATGTGGACATTTAACTAATATTGTACTTACAATGTGGGCTTCAAACCATCATTGCTCCTGAGGCATAGCCCGCCATAAACATCATTACATAAACCATGGTGGAATCACACATTGCAATAGACTTATGTATATCCCATTGGGCCTCAACCCATGGGCCTTAGATACATCAAGATGGGCCTAATCATATGGGCCTCACATATATACCAAGGTGGGCCTCAACGGACGGCCACAAATACATCAAGATGGGCCTAATCACATGGGCCTCATGTACATATCAAGGTGGGTCTCAACGGACGGCCACAAGTACATCAATATTATATATAATATATTTATAAATGAATCATATCAGAAGATCAACTGGACCGCACTCCAAATATTAGTGGTGACAATGATTTCCACCATTAAAATCCTTAAGGCCCACCATAACATTTATTTTCTATCCAATCTGATCATAAGGTCACACAGACCTGAATTAAGAGGAAAAACAAAATTCCTAATGATCCAAAACTTCTATGACAACAAAAGGTTTCAATGGCAGACACTCAATCCCCACTGCTTTTTACTATGTGGTCCACTTGATAGGTAGATCTGCCTCATTTGCCTCAAGCCTTAAGGCTAGCTCGTCACTGGATGGACGGTTTGGATGTAACCCATACATCATGGTGGGTCCCATAGGGATAGACAGCATGGATAAAACATATACCTCATGGTGGGGTCCCTTGCTGTCCAGCAGCCCAGCCAAAATGGCTGGACGGCATAGATAAAACACATACGTCATAGTGGGTCCCACCGTCCAATGGTGTGGACGGTGTAGGCAAAACACATAAACCATAGTGAGTCCCACATGGGGCCCACCATAACGTTTATCTGCCATCCAATCTGTTAATAAGGTCACATGGACCCAGATGCAGAGGAAAAATAAATTTCATATCGATTTAAAACTTTTGTGACAACCCAAAAGGGTTTCAATGGCAGACGTTCAATCTTCCACTGCTTCCTGCCGTGTGGGCCACATAAGTTTCACATACGACTAATTTTTAGGGGGGCCCATCAAATGCATGGTTTTGATGTTCCACACACACCACGGTGGGGCTCACAGTTGGGACCCGTGGTCCTTGCCCGTCCGCCCACAGTTGGGACCCGTGGTCCTCTGGACGTCAACAGCAGCACTTGCTGCATGCTATTTTTTTTTTTTTTGTAAAAGATGTATTTTTTTAGGTTTTTCCTAGGTGGGGCCTGCATCAGGTGAATCCAGTCCAGCCATTGCATTTCGTGGCTTAAGACCGACCAAACAAGCCCAATATTCAGTATGTTTTGGCTCAAGGTGGGTCTTAGTCGATTTTAATGGTAAAAATCAATATTTTCTACACTATGGCCCGCTAGAAAATCAGATCGGGTTCATTTTTCAGCTCAACATCTAAAATGAGCAGGGGAATGGAATGGACGGCGTGGATTTGACCCATACTTCAAGGTGGGGCCTGCATAAGCGATCCACCCAATTTTTGAATCGAAATGATATATTTTTTTTATCAGCACATCCCACTGTCTGTTCACACTTCACAGACCACGTCCAGTGTCCCTGGACGCTGGACGGTTTGAATACAACACATTATTTAAGGTGGGCCCCACCTATAAGCGTGCTGCCTAGGTGCGCCACCAAATGGTTGGATGATGTGGATAAGACACACATCAAGGTGGGGTCCATCCAAGTGGGCCACACAGCCACATCATCATACACAAAAAATGAAAAAAAAGGAGGAAAATAGAGAAAGAGAGAAACACACATGCGATGGAGGGACCCCGACACTATGAGCCCTCCCTTCCATGCATTCAACCATACATCAAGTACATCCCAATAGATGTGGGCCCACCAAATCAAAAATCAATGGTGGAGATTACTTCTCCACCAAAATGAAAGGTCTAAATAACCCTTATCAAACTAGAAAGTAAACATCATGATGGGGTCTATAGAGAATGGCCCCATCATGGAATGATCATGTGAATCATAGTGGGCCATCGGCCATATTTAGGGTCCAAAGTGAGATCCATACCATCAATCAGTAGGCTCCACTTGGCCCATCATCAAAAGAATAAAATCTAAGCCTATAGAAGCACCCACCGTTCGATCTTGTTGGTCTGATGGAACGCCGATCTCATTGCGTCCCTCTTTGATGGAAGATGATGAGAAATGAAGGGCTAGGATGGTGGATCTTAGGATGGGAAGTGGGCCACACATATGCACTTTTCTCTCTTGGGATGCTTGGACGTCCACCACATTGGTTGCTTGGAAAATGTGTTGAAAAAGAGAGAGAGAGAGAGAGAGAGAGAGAGAGAGAGAGAGAGAGAGAGAGGATGGTTGTAAGAGAGGTGATGGGTATGAGTGATGGATGTGAGGTGATAGTGTACTTGACTTGAGAGTTGACTTATGGTGGTTACTTGACTTAGAGAAAAAGAAAGCAT
Organism: Magnolia officinalis; assembly: GCA_021015155.1. Taxonomy (NCBI): domain Eukaryota; kingdom Viridiplantae; phylum Streptophyta; class Magnoliopsida; order Magnoliales; family Magnoliaceae; genus Magnolia; species Magnolia officinalis. The sequence continues at coordinate 40,389,211 of JAJHSJ010000017.1, read as the reverse complement.
GGGTGTGTACTTTGATTGATTGATGGGATGGGTTGTAGAGATTCTTTTAGGATTGTAAATGCAGGGTGTTTTTTCCTCGAACTGAATGCGGGCCCACATCTCCTGGCTATGGTATTGGATCGGTGTGTAAGACACGGCGTCAGAACTGTGGCGACGGTGCGGTCACAATGGTACAAGTCTTGGATTAAGCTGACTCAAATCTACAGGATATGACTTAGGGTCACGTGCAAACGTCGATTATAGGTCGTAGGTTGCCGAAATTCGACAGGAGGGATCGCAGGAGTCTACGGAATAGTATAGATTAGGATACGAGCCTTACAGGAAACCTAGGTGCAAGACTAATGATGCAAGCCCATATCTCCTCCCAAAATGTAATCCTACCTCCCTTGAATGGTAAAGCCTAATCCCATCTCCTGCCCTAAGTTTGAAGTGAGTCCCACCATGAAACACCTTCATAGGTCTTTTCACTGAATCCTCACCTTACTACATAACCCCTGCATCTACCCTCTATCTACCATATTAACTATCAAACTCCTCCATGATGTATATGGCTTATCATCAAAATGCCACCAATACCAACTCTAGAAGGGCCTAATTCCGTGACAACTCTTATCCCTCCTCTTTCAGTTTTAGATGTCCAACCTTTGGTTGCAAAAAGCAAGAAACATGACCAAATTCAAGTGCAAGTGTAATAACACAAAAATTAGCGGTGACCCAATCTCCTTTGTGTATTCATTTACGCTTTTATACACTCTAACATGCATACACAAACTCACATGTACATACATATATGAGTAAACCTATCCGTTCATCCAACCTTCCATTCACCCGTATATTTACATTCATCTATCCATACGTGTACATATCTAAACCATTCACTCATATAACTAACCATCTATCTATCCATTCATGCAGGCATCATCAATACTACATGGTTAAACCATTCATTTATCTAAACATATATCTCTTTTTTTCTTTATATATATATATATATATATATATATATATATATATATATATATTTCTTCTTACAAAATATACATCTTCTTATCTAAACCTCTATCTGACATTCATTCATCAGTTGTCTATCGATGCCTGTTTTTTGTCATGGTAAAAAATAATAATAATGAGAATTTGAACAAAAAATAGATTAATTTAATGGAGAATCATTATTGATAGACATTGATCATTCCTTGACCTGAATCAGTGAATTAGCTGGGGAATCATCACCTAGTTTGAATTTGAAAGGATTTTCTTTATTGGCCGAACAAAGAAGACTTGATTCAAAAAATCAAACGAAATGTTCGAAATTTCTATCCGATGTACTTACAACTGATCCAAATGATAAAACAATATTTAAAATAAATCTATTAGAATAGAAGAAATTGGTAAAAAGGTTTCTCGATGGTCATACAAATTGACTGACCATTTGGAAGAACAGAGGAAGAGAACGAAGAAGAATCGACAGAGGATCATGGGATTCATTCAAGAAAAGCCAAACGTGTGGTAATTTATAATGTTTTTTGTCATGGTACAAAAAAAAATTGTACCTCATTGTAATGCCCTGAAATTCGGGGGTCGAGTATGAACTCAACTACCGAGTTCCAACGCATCACTTATGCAACATACACAATACCGGTTAAATGTTGTCTGAGTTAGCGCAATAAACATGAATGAGACTAAACCAAAACAGTAGTTCATACTCCAATTCAACTGTATATAAAAGCAAGCGGAAGACTGAAATTTTATATTCAAGTATGTAAAGTAACAAAATTTTCTGAACTCCAGAGTATGAGTACTAGCTGAGCACCAATATACATGTATTGTTTTAAAGTCAAAACCCAAAATACAATCCTCAAAAGAGGCCCTGAGAATCCCGCGATGCAGCCGGCCTAAGCGTAGCCGTTAGAGTACTGCATATAGGAGAACTCCTCCTGGTCCTCATCAAAGTCGGGCTCTGGCTCCTGAACCAAGGCGCCCTCTATACCTGCGACAGAGTCTGGTTGGTGTGTACAACACGTCCCGTAACGTGGGAGTGAGTAGCTAACTCAGTGGAACAATAAAGCATAAGTTAACATGTTATCATATCAATCAAGCAGTAATGATAAAGCAGTACAAATCAAGCATTTCTAACTACTCTTGTTAAATGCAAAATGATATGACATGATGCTGTATGCCCTTGCCAAACCACCCTAAGCGACATCATCTTACGTTCGCGAATGCTTACTCCCTCAGTGCGCCACATCTACAAAGCACATGCGGTGCGATGATGCTCATGATTACCAAGTTTTTATTAATCCATTTCAATCAGCAGTATTGGGAAACTAAGGTACCTCCCTTGTATCATTCCAACATGATCCATTCTAGGGTCGTCAATCCTAGTTATTCTCATACGATATTATAGTTTGAGAACTTAGTGAAGGCATCGCAAAGGGCTCGTCACCCGTCAGCGCGGATACAGATCTCACCGTATGCGGCTCAATTGCTGGCCGTCAGCTCGAGTACAGGTCTCACCGTACTCGGCTCAATCACTAGCCGTCAGCTCAAGTACAGATCTCACCGTACTCGGCTCAACTCACACTCTAGTTGCTGTGAAAGACTCGTGGCCAATCACAGACCCTTGGAGTGTACTCGATGATACCACGGAGGACTCGTCGCCCGTCAGCACGAGCACAGATCTCACCGTACTCGGCTCTCGCCGAAGTATCGACAGCTCGAATACAGTGTCCCATACCACCGTATTCGGCTCACGAGTTAGTTGCAATGGTCACTACGGGGAGGCACATGGCCCCAGCGTAGGCCGACAGCTCGACCACGGTGTCCCATACCACCATGCCCGGCTCATGCGACTTAGCGGATCTAGGTACCATGGTTAAACGGGAATCGCCACTGGTAAGTTTGGTACCCTAGGTTCAAGCAGTAGTGACCAAACAGGGTGAACACACAATTACACTTCGGTTTAGTTGGCGAGCCTGACTAGCTCGAGCGCACCACAAGTTGAGCGATATGGAGCGCAAAAGCACTCCGCGTGGCCAACCACTATCGCAACCGAAGTACGACTCGGGTTCGCCGGACACGTCCTTTGTGGCGACATGAATCTCAGCCACAATCACAAGTCTGGTACCGAATGTTTGGACTATACATAGTCCCAAACCAAAAGTTTTCATCGTTAGCATGTGAAGTAAAGCATGATAAACAAGCAATACAAGCATGTTAGTAGGCATGTTATAAAGCATGAAGTAAAACATGAAGTCAAGCATGTTGCAAAGCATGTTGTAAGGCATGTATAAAGCACTATCCCCATAGGGATACAATTGTGTGCGCATTACATTGAGTGGTTGCGGTGAACCACCGCATGGAGGGGATCCTACATGTCTCTAAGGGAGTTGGAAATCCCATATCAGCGCCTATCTAAGGCACTAGTACATACACATGTCACATACATTACACATACACAACACACTTAGAATACACTATTCCAACATACATGACGTATGTTAGCCAAGTTCGTGTTAGGGCTGTCCCTTCGCCCCGAGAGTATTTTTCCCGTGTATATCGTAATCATACAGCAAATAATCATTACAATTACATTTCCAAAATCCGCACGTATGCGGATTTCTAGAATACGCAATTTCAACATACATGACATTTACACATGAACATGTATTTTTGCGATCCTTTCGCCAAACTAGCATTTTATCCACACATGATATAATCAAACATTAAATAAACATGTCAAACATTTTCCAACAAAAATACGTATACGGTATTTCTACGTATATCAAGAGTATGTAAAATTCCATATTCTTTATCGCTAATCGAAACAGGAAACGGAAAGCACTTTGTACATGTGCATTTGCATGCAGATCATGAATCTATCATTATCTGACATTGAAAGCGTTGAAAACCGTAACTTATACACTTAAAGTCCTCACCTCAGCCCTTGGAATTCCAACGAATCAGCAAGGTGTTTGGAGCTTCCGTATACGAGAGTTTCCTAGCCTAAAGAGCGTATCCGATTAGCCTTTTCATAACCTACCACTAATCAAGCTCAAATCAGACCTAGGGTTAGGGTTTCTTACCTTCAAATGGGATGGACACCGCCGGGAAAACCCCTGGAATAGGCGGTGTAGGCCGTGGGAGGAGTGGAAGCAGCAGGAGGAAGATCGGCTTCGATCTCCAAGCTTTCTCTCTCTCTTTTCTCTCTTTCTCTCTAAGGGTTTGCACCCAAATTCGTATGGCTGTGAGAGGGGCTGTTCTAAGCCCCTTTTATAGCCAAGAACATGTCCAAAATAGACTCAGGTTCAAGGGTGGCTGCATATATAGGCAGTTCGCCACTTTCCAAGCTCAAAAGGGTGTTCTGGTGGCCCTCTTTGAGCCAAACGTCAGACTTAAGCTCACCATCTATGGATCTACGTGGGATTACGTTTTCGACTCGATCGGATTCCCAGATCGCACGTGGCGGACCACTTTCAGTTCAACGGTCAGTGGGCCACGATCAGAAATTCTGAGTACATGTAAATGTTCCTGAAATTTTTCTTAATCCGAGGGTGTAATTTGGTCTGATTCCGACGGTCAGGTTGCTTAATACTGACGCGCAACCGAAAGATGCCAGATCACTATTCCAGATATTTTTTATTTGGATGGGAATAGTGTTTTTCACACTCCCTCGCTCCGGATCGAAATAATGGCCGTGGGACATCGGAATCGCCTGATTTTGAGATGATTGTCAAGCCCAGTGGGGCGGTCCTGGTTCCTTAGCTTCGTGTTAATCGGACTCCCGATGTGCGATCTAGACCTCATACGAAGTTTCGTTTCAGTCCCGAGAGCAGACGGGTAATGAGTTTGGCTCTAGACTTTAGGGTAACCTAGAGTCACTAATTCTGCAAGTTTTGGGTCTTGCAGATCGTATTTAAAGCGATCCCAACGGATTTCATGACTAACCGAGTTTAGTACTTAGTTAACTTTGTTAAATTTCTAAAGGATTTAATCCTATGTGATTTCTGGTCGAGGTGGTACTCGGCCCAATGTACGGAAATTTCAGGTCGTTACAATCTACCCCCCTTAAACAAAAAATTTCGTCCTCGAAATTTACCTTTTCGTAGTCCTCGAGAATCTGAGGGTAGTTCTTTCTGACCTCGGCCTCAGTCTCCCAGGTAGCTTCCTCCTCGGAATGATGTGTCCAAAGCACCTTCACAAGTGGGATGACCTTGCTACGTAGTACCTGCTCCTTCCTATCAAGGATACGCGTCGGGCGCAGCTCGTACGTAGCATCCTCACTCAACTGTACCTGCTCCCATCTGATGATATGCGTAGGATCAGGAACGTACTTCTTCAGCATAGAGACATGAAATACGTTGTGTACAGAAGCAAGCGGTGTAGGCAAGGCGAGACGATACGCCACATCACCCACTCGATCCAGTATCTGAAATGGACCGATAAACCTCGGTGTGAGCTTCCCCTTCTTCCCGAACCGAAGGACTCCCTTCATAGGGGAAACTCGAAGGAACACATGATCCCCGACCTCGAACTCCAGCGGCGCCGCCTCGTATCGGCGTAACTCTTCTGTCTGCTCTGCGCTGTGAGTAATCGACGCCTGATGATATCAATCTTCTCTGTAGTCGTCTGGACCAACTCCGGGCCAATCAGGCTACGCTCGCCAACCTCTGCCCAACAGTGCGGTGCCCTACAAGGTCGACCATATAAAGCCTCATATGGCGCCATGCCAATAGTCGCCTGGAAGCTGTTGTTGTAGGCGAACTCTGCGTACGGAAGACAGTCATCCCAGCTGTCCTTGAAGTCCAACACACATGCTCGCAACATATCCTCCAGAATCTGATTTACCCGCTCTGTCTGCCCATCAGTCTGAGGATGAAACGCTGTACTGAACTTCAACTTCACACCCATCGCCTCCTGGATACGAGTCCAGAAGATGGATGTGAATCGCGTGTCTCTGTCCGACACGATCTCTAAGGGAACTCCATGCAGACGGACGATCTCTCTGATGTACAGTCTAGCCAGCTCGTCTGCAGAGTTCGTAACTCTGATAGGGAGGAAATGGGCCGATTTGGTCAACCGGTCCACAATCACCCAAATAGAATCGTGTCCCTTCCTCGTCTTCGGCAGCCCTGATATGAAGTCCATGGAGATGAAGTCCCCACTTCCACTCCGCTATAGGCATGGGCTGAAGCAGTCCAGGAGGTCGGCGATGTTCTGCCTTGACCTGCTGGCACGTCAGACACCGAGATACATACTCAGCAATGTGGGCCTTCATGTTATCCCACCAGTAAGTCCGTCTCATATCCTGGTACATCTTCGTGCTACCAGGATGCATCGCAAGCTTCGAGTTATGGGCAGACTCGAGAAGCTCGCGTCTCAAGTCAGCCACATCAGGAACACATAGGCGGCCACGGAATCGTAAACCCCCATCAGAACCAACTCTCCACTCGGAATCCACGGCGTCGCTAGCCTGCTCTCGAAGCTCAGACAGCCGTATATCGCCCCTTTGGGCCTCAACAATCTTGTCGTCAATAAGTGGCCGCACCCGAACGTGCGCAACACACTCAAAAGGCTCCTCGACAGTGAGTCTCTGCTCGAAGTCGCGCACAAACTCCATCATGTCCCACTCGGCTATCATCAGCGGTGCCGCAAATGCAATCGCCTTCTTGCGGCTCAACGCGTCTGCCACAAGGTTCGCCTTGCCAGGATGGTAGGAAACCTCGAACTTGAAGTCCTTCAAGGTCTCCATCCACCGGCGCTGTCTCATATTCAAATCTCGCTGCGAAATATATACTTACGGCTCTTGTGGTCGCAGAAAAGCTCGAACTCCTCTCCGTAGAGGTAATGTCTCCAGAGCTTCAATGCAAAGATGACCGCTGCCAACTCCAGGTCATGTGTAGGGTAATTCTCCTCGTGCTTCCTTAATTGTCTCGAGGCATACGAAATCACCCTATCCTTCTGCATCAGCACACAACCCAAACCAACGTGAGACGCGTCAGTGTATACTGTATACTTCACCCCTTGCTCTGGCAATACTAGCACAGGGGCGGACGTCAACTTGTCCTTCAACTCCTTAAAAGCTGCCTCCGCCTTCTCATTCCAGGTGAACTTCAGGTCCTTCCGAGTCAACTGCGACAATGGCCTGGCGATCTTCGAGAAGTCTCGAATGAAACGCCTGTAATACCCAGCCAGACCAAGGAAACTCCTCACCTCAGTAACCGACTCAGGCTGCTGCCAATCCTGAACCGCGGCTACCTTTGCAAGGTCCACTGCTATCCCATCCTTGGACACAACATGTCCCAGGAACTTGACTTCCTCCTGCCAGAAGTCGCACTTCGTATTGCGCAAACAACTGGTTCTTCTCCAACGTACCCAACTACTGCTCGCAGGTGCTCCTCGTGCTCCTCTCGACTCGTGGAGTATATCAAGATATCATCGATAAAGACGATGACGAATCGGTAAAGGAAGGGCCGAAATACCCGGTTCATCAGATCCATGAACACGGCTGGTGCGTTCGTCAGACCGAACGACATCACCAAGAACTCATAGTGCCCGAAGCACGTCCTGAAGGCTGTCTTCTGCACGTCCTCCTCTCTCACGCGCAACTGGTGGTATCCTACTGAAGGTCAATCTTCGAGAAATACTTCGCCCCCCTCAACTGATCAAACCGATCGTCTATCTTGGGCAGAGGATACTTGTTCTTCATTGTGACCTGGTTCAGCCTACGGTATCAATACACAACCGTAGCGACCCGTCCTTCTTCTTCCGAACACACAGGTGCTCCCCAAGGAGACACACTAGGTCGAATAAAGCCTTTCTCTACAAGTTCGTCATCTCTGTTTCCACAGCTCCTCCATCTCGCATGAAGCATACGATAGGTTCGGCAACGAGATGGCATCGCACCAGGCGTAAGGTCAATCGTAAAATCAATCTCGCGCCGAGGAGGTAAACCAGGGATAGTCTTAAAGACTCCAACAACTCCCTAACCACTGGCGTACCCTCCAGTGTCGGACCATCAATCGGCACAAGTAATGCAGCATAACAATCAACTCGACAGGGCCAACTGACCTGCACTGAGAACGTGAAAACTGTGCCGTCAGGTCCATAGGCGGTCACGATCCAAGCATCCCAACCTATCTCCGCCCTCATCTTGGCGAGCCAATCCATGCCAAGTATAACGTCGTAGTGCCATAGTGGAGCAACAATGAGGTCGACGAGCTCTGTGCTGCTACCCAAACTATCGCGCAACCCTCGCATAAACGTGTGACATCCGAGAAGGTCCCAGTAGCCGTAGTGAGTCTCGTTCCCTTAGTGGGAACAGTATGCAAAGATAGGCGTTTCACCGCCGCCCACAAGAAATGATAGAGATAGTGAACCAGTGTCCACCAGTAAAGAAACGGAGTACCATGGATATGAGCCGTACCCTCGAAAGCCGTCGGTGCCGATATCGACGTCTCTGGTGCCTCAGCAACAAGGGTATGTACATGAGCCTGCTGCTGGCGGTTCGGCTGAGGAGCCAGGGGTCGCTGTGGCGGCCTGAAAAACGGCACAGGAGGTCGGAATGAAGGATGTGCAGGAGCGGTCTGTAGCGGCGGAGCTGAAATGGCCTGGGGATAAGGGCGACCCAATCTCTGCGGTGGCGCAAATCCGCTAGCCCTCATGCGCGAGAAGCAGCTCTCGGCAGGGTGTCCTGGTTTCCCGCAAAAGTGCAGGTCACCAACGGGCGTCTCATGGGAACCACTGGCGCTGCGGCCCTGGGGGGGGAATCGGCCCGAGGCCTCTTGCCTAAAATAGGCCTGCTCTGTGTATCCTGTCGCGTTCTCGCAACCATAGTACCCCGTGATCGGGCCAAACGGTCCACATCCTGCTCGGCCGTCATAGACATGTGGACCAACGCCGCATAAGTAGGAATGGTGTGGCATAGCTTCGACCGTATGTCAGGTCGCAAGCCCCCAGTAAATCGTCGCATCCTCATCTGCTCATTGACGAGGATGGTCGGGACAAAGCGGCCCAACTCAGTAAATCGGTGCTCATCTCTATACTCCGTCACCGACATGCCTCCCTGCCTGAGGCGCAGAAACTCGTCCTCCCGCTCATGTCGATATGTCTGCGGGTAATACTTCTCGTGGAACCGAGACTCGAAAGCCTCCCAGGTCCACACGAAGTCCACTGCGACCGTGCGCAGCACACTGTCCCCACCAAAGCTGGCCTCCCTCTCAAACATAAAGGTAGCCAACTCAACCTGCTCTGCCTCGGAGCAATGTAACATCCGTAGCATCTTGGAGATGCGGTCCAGCCAGAACTCCGCCTCCTCGGGTCTGTGAAAACCCGCAAATGAAGGAGGCCTCAAGCGCTGAAATCGCTCGAGTAGACCTCGCGTACCGACATCTCCAGTAGGAGGTGCAACGGGTGTAGGCAGAGGCGCATCCTCAATCGAGCAGGAGGCTCAGAATCCTCCTCAGGGTGCGCAGACGTAGTAGGTGGAGTCGCACCACCACCACCGTGGGACAAGGCCTCAGCAATAGTGGCCATCAGATCCTGATGCTGCTTGCTGCTGTATCTGCTTGCTTCTGCTGCTGTATCTGAGCTCACTCTGCTACTGCTGATTCATCATATCATCAGCTGCTCAAATCTATCAGGCGGTGGAGCAGCCTGGGAATCATGCTGTGCAGCAGATGACGGCCGATACTGCTCTCGGACCGGGGGCGTGTAAGGTGGCTGTCCACCACTAGGACCAGCAGAAGGCTGATCAGGTCCTCCCATCCACGGTCCGTAGGACCGCCACTACCAGAAGGAGTCTGGTCCATAGAGCCGGTCAAACGAAGATGTGCCGTGCTCCGCGTATACTGTGCGGCATGCCCTATACAACATAGGGTAGATCATTTGTGAGATATAGCACAATACACATCATAAAGCACTTAAGCATTCCACACATCATCAATACAAAGAGGCTACATGCTTTTCATTTACCCAAAATTGTCATAATACATGGACTACAGAGTTACATGAATCACGACAGAAAGCCACATAATAGCCAATACATTCACTACATGGAAAACCCCAAACATGCTACAACCTACTACATCAACAACATGAAAACATAAACCGCCTAACGCGGTAACCAACACAAACAACAACACACAACACGTGGATGACTAAGCATCCGAAGTAGGCGGTGGAGGAGGAGCATTCTTATCCTGCGCACAGCACAGGATGGCCTTCAACGTACGGGACATCTTCTTGAAACTTCTCTTCATATAGGCTTCAGTCTCTTCAAGCTTGGCTCGAACTTGACCAATCTCTTGCTGCAGGGCGGCTTGCCCTTCCTCAAGACGGGCAAATCGCGCATCAAAAGCATCCCGATCTATACCATGCTCCTGAGCCATAGGGGTGAACTCTCCTCGGTGTCCTGAGCCTCAGGTTCTTCTTCCTGTATGTCATCACCGCCCTCCTCATCACTCTCCTCGCCGGCACTATCCGACTCATCTCCAGATTCGTCGAGTCGGGCTTGCCGCTGTTGAGGGCCGATCTTCATATTCCTGAGTGTCGCTTCACTTATGATTCGGACAGGTGCAAGATCCTCCATATTCAATCTGTAGCCTACATCACGAGCCATCCTGCAGATCAGACGGCCAAATGGGAGCGAAAGATCGTTCCTGGTAGAACGAACAACATGCACTATCTGAGATAGGATGAACGTGGGCAGGCATATGTCGTCCCCATGTCCCATCTTGTACAAGAAGTCTACCATCAACCGAGTACATTCCGTGCGGTTACCCAACCGTGGGTACACATTGTAGGTGAAAATGTGATGGAGTAAACGGAAGTCCTCGGCCATTTTGTCGCCGCAATGCAGTTTCCTCTCCTCCAAGTAACCCGGCGACCACAGAGATATCGCGTGCGGCGATCCCTTTCCACCACTCACTTCTGGAGAAGCTATCACTGGGGTGTACTTGACCACGCGGCAGCTTTGTGATCCGAGCCACTTCATCCACTGTAATCGTGCGTCTAATGCCCTCACAGAAACAGTAAACTGAAGAGGCTCAACAGATGCGTCCACGATGTGAGCATAGAAGGCGCGAACCGTGTTCTCACATGCAGGCGACTCGCCATCAAACATAGAATTCCAACCGATGTCCACCAGGCGGTCCATCAGTGGGTGTAGCCCGAACATCCTTTCATCCACATGAGCTTCAAACACAACTTTGCGGCCCGCGAAGCGCCCATATTCCATGCCTATCGGGTAAGCATTTCTGACGGGATGGTCAGGATCCAGTCCCGCTTTGACCTAAACTCCCGCACGGTGCTTGTGCCGGCCCCAACATCGGATTTCTTTCTTCGGGAATGGGCTGGCCTACTTGGGCCGGCATCATCGGCCGCGGTTTTCCTCTTTCCCATGAAAGATAGGATGGAGGAAAGAGAAAATGGTGGCCACCACACCAAGGAGGGCCATGGAAATTTGCCAAAATGGGGTTTTAAGGGGCTGATCTCTTTGCTCCACCACAAATAACACCCCAATGGGTGTGGAAGGAGCCCAGAGGTAGGAAATGAAGAAGAAACAGGAAGGAAGTGGAATGGGTTAGTAGCTTACCCGATTTTGAGCTCCAAGGAGGGGTATGAGAGCTCCAACTTGAGGAAATGGGGAAAGGAGAAGCTAGGGCTGTTGTGGAAGGTTGGGGTGTGTGAGTTGTGGAAGAAAATGGAAGATTTGGGTTTGGAGGAATGGGTTTTGAGAAAAATCGGATTTGGGGGTGGAGGTGTTTGAAAAGAGGGGTGAAATGGAAGAGGGGTGCTCCAGCCCCTTAAAACCCAACCATATGCAAAATGGCACGTGCTGAGGTAGAGGGGGTCAACCGACCCACCCCACGCCGAAACCACGCCGGAAGGTTGATCGGACCGCGGCCCCCGCGCCCCTACCGCGGCGCCGCCGCGGCCGGACTTGGCCGGAGCCACGCCACCTCTGTGTGGACCACTTTGCCACGTTCCCAGGGTGCCAAATGCACCCTGGTTCGATCGTGGTCTTAGTTTTTAACGTGGGGGGCCCCACGACCTCAGTTTGGCTCCCAAACGGGTAGTTCCGAAGAATTTTGAACCAATCTGATTTTTTTGATTTTTTACGGAATTATTTTTGGTGAGTGTGACCCTGACACGTCAATAGACAGTCAAGGTGTGATTTGGAGTCCACGTGTGCGGTCAGGATCGAGTACAGACTCGATCAACGCGTACGTTTTTAACGAATTTCACCGAACGGTGAAATCGGGACCCTAGGACTGTTTCTATAAATTTTGCGCACCCTCCTAAGTATAGTGCGTCAGCGTACGTAGTGGGGACATAACTCAGGTCCGTTTTAATCAAAATCATGCTCTGATACCAACTTGTAACGCCCTGAAATTCGGGGGTCGAGTATGAACTCAACTCCCGAGTTCCAACGCATCACTTATGCAACATACACAATGCCGGTTAAATGTTGTCTGAGTTAGCGCAATAAACATGAATGAGATTAAACCAAAACAGTAGTTCATACTCCAGTTCAACTGTATATAAAAGCAAGCGGAAGACTGAAATTTTATATTCAAGTATGTAAAGTAACAAAATTTTCTGAACTCCAGAGTATGAGTACTAGCTGAGCACCAATATACATGTATTGTTTTAAAGTCAAAACCCAAAATACAATCCTCAAAAGAGGCCTGAGAATCCCGCGATGCAGCCGGCCTAAGCGTAGCCGTCAGAGTACTGCATGAAGGAGAACTCCTCCTGGTCCTCATCAAAGTCGGGCTCTGGCTCCTGAACCAAGGCGCCCTCTCTACACCTGCGACAGAGTCTGGTTGGTGTGTACAACACCGTCCCGTAACGTGGGAGTGAGTAGCTAACTCAGTGGAACAATAAAGCATAAGTTAACATGTTATCAAATCAATCAAGCAGTAATGATAAAGCAGTACAAATCAAGCATTTCTAACTACTCTTGTTAAGTGCAAAATGATATGACATGATGCTGTATGCCCTTGCCAAACCACCCTCAAGCGACATCATCTTACGTTCGCGAATGCTTACTCCCTCAGTGCGCCACATCTACAAAGCACATGCGGTGCGATGATGCTCATGATTACCAAGTTTTTATTAATCCATTTCAATCAGCAGTATTGGGAAACTAAGGTACCTCCCTTGTATCATTCCCAACATGATCCATTCTAGGGTCGTCAATCCTAGTTATTCTCATACGATATTATAGTTTGAGAAGCTTAGTGAAGGCATCGCAAAGGGCTCGTCACCCGTCAGCGCGGATACAGATCTCACCGTATGCGGCTCAATTGCTGGCCGTCAGCTCGAGTACAGGTCTCACCGTACTCGGCTCAATCACTAGCCGTCAGCTCAAGTACAGGTCTCACCGTACTCGGCTCAACTCACACTCTAGTTGCTGTGAAAGACTCGTGGCCAATCACAGACCCTTGGAGTGTACTCGATGATACCACGGAGGACTCGTCGCCCGTCAGCACGAGCACAGATCTCACCGTACTCGGCTCTCGCCGAAGTATCGACAGCTCGAATACAGTGTCCCATACCACCGTATTCGGCTCACGAGTTAGTTGCGCAATGGTCACTACGGGGAGGCACATGGCCCCAGCGTAGGCCGACAGCTCGACCACGGTGTCCCATACCACCATGCCCGGCTCATGCGACTTAGCGGATCTAGGTACCATGGTTAAACGGGAATCGCCACTGGTAAGTTTGGTACCCTAGGTTCAAGCAGTAGCGACCAAACAGGGTGAACACACAATTACACTTCGGTTTAGTTGGCGAGCCTGACTAGCTCGAGCGCACCACAAGTTGAGCGATATGGAGCGCAAAAGCACTCCGCGTGGCCAACCACTATCGCCAACCGAAGTACGACTCGGGTTCGCCGGACACGTCCTTTGTGGCGACATGAATCTCAGCCACAATCACAAGTCTGGTACCGAATGTTTGGACTATATACATAGTCCCAAACCAAACAGTTTTCATCGTTAGCATGTGAAGTAAAGCATGATAAACAAGCAATACAAGCATGTTAGTAGGCATGTTATAAAGCATGAAGTAAAACATGAATCAAGCATGTTGCCAAGCATGTTGTAAGCATGTGATAAAGCACTATCCCCATAGGGATACAATTGTGTGCGCATTACAATTGAGTGGTTGCGGTGAACCACCGCATGGAGGGGATCCTACATGTCTCTAAGGGAGTCGAGAAATCCCATATCAGCGCCTATCTAAGGCACTAGTACATACACATGTACACATACAAGCACTTACACAAATACTTAGAATACACTATTCCAACATACATGACGTATGTTAGCCAAGTTCGTGTTAGGGCTGTCCCTTCGCCCCGAGAGTATTTTTCCCCGTGTATATCGTAATCATACAGCAAATAATCATTACAATTACATTTCCAAAATCCGCACGTATGCGGAATTTCTAGAATACGCAATTTCAACATACATGACATTTACACATGAACATGTATTTTTGCGATCCCTTTCGCCAAACTAGCATTTTATCCACACATGATATAATCAAACATTAAATAAACATGTCAAACATTTTCCCAACAAAAATACGTATTATTTTCTACGTATATCAAGAGTATGTAAAATTCCATATTCTTTATCGCTAATCGAACAGGAAACGAAAAGCACTTTGTACATGTGCATTTGCATGCAGATCATGAATCTATCATTATCTGACATTGAAAGCGTTGAAAACCGTAACTTATACACTTAAAGTCCTCACCTCAGCCCTTGGAATTCCAACGAATCAGCAAGGGTGTTGGAGCTTCCGTATACGGGAGTTTCCTAGCCTAAAGCGTATCCGATTAGCCTTTTCATAACCTACCACTAATCAAGCTCAAATCAGACCTAGGGTTAGGGTTTCTTACCTTCAAATGGGATGGACACCGCCGGGAAAACCCCTGGAATAGGGCGGTGTAGGCCGTGGGAGGAGTGGAAGCAGCAGGAGGAAGATCGGCTTCGATCTCCAAGACTTTCTCTCTCTTTTCTCTCTTTCTCTCTAAGGGTTTGCCCAAATTCGTATGGCTGTGAGAGGGGCTGTTCTAAGCCCCTTTTATAGCCAGAACATGTCTAAAATAGACTCAGGTTCAAGGGTGGCTGCATATATAGGCAGTTCGCCACTTTCCAAGCTCAAAAAGGGTGTTCTGGTGGCCCTCTTTGAGCCAAACGTCAGACTTAAGCTCACCATCTACGGATCTACGTGGGATTACGTTTTCGACTCGATCGGATTCCCAGATCGCACGTGGCGGACCACTTTCAGTTCAACGGTCAGTGGGCCACGATCAGAAATTCTGAGTACATGTAAATGTTCCTGAAATTTTTCTTAATCCGAGGGTGTAATTTGGTCTGATTCTGACGGTCAGGTTGCTTAATACTGACGCACAACCGAAAGATGCCAGATCACTATTCCAGATATTTTATTTGGGTGGGAATAGTGTTTTTCACACTCCACTTCCGGATCGAAATAAATGGCCGTGGGACATCGGAATCGCCTGATTTTTGAGATGATGTCAAGCCCAGTGGGGCGGTCCTGGTTCCTTAGCTTCATGTTAATCGGACTCCCGATGTGCGATCTAGACCTCGTACGAAGTTTCGTTTCAGTCCCGAGAGTAGACGGGTAATGAGTTTGGCTCTAGACTTTAGGGTAACCTAGAGTCACTAATTCTGCAAGTTTTGGGTCTTGCAGATCGTATTTAAAGCGATCCCAACGGATTTCATGACTAACCGAGTTTAGTACTTAGTTAACTTTGTTAAATTTCTAAAGGATTTAATCTTATGTGATTTCTGGTCGAGGTGGTACTCGGCCCGATGTACCGAAATTTTCAGGTCGTTACACACTCATTAATTGATATTTACATTTCGATATCTTATTCAATTAAGTTTCTATTAAGCTATCTTATTAATCAAGTTGTTGTCAAACGGGTACCTTTCATTAGTTTTCTCTAACGTTAAAGAATGACTTTTCCTAAAATAATGAAAATGCCAACTAATTAATGAGGTTGCTTAATAAGAATTAGATAGGTAACTAGGTGTGAATACCATTTTCAAAAAAAAAAAAAAAAAAAAAAAAAAAAAAAAAAAACTGTAAATATCATTAATGAAAAGAGAAAAAAATTTCTTTGTATGTCGATTGCATAATAATCGGGATGTGATTACTAGTCAGTGCTTTGTGGACCCACATGATGTATCCATGCCGTCCATATATTTTCCCAATCATTTTAGGACATGAGCAAAAAAGCAAGGTTGATCCAAATCTGAAGTGGACCACACCATAGGAAACAATGGTGATTGAACGACCACCATTAAAAGCTTCCTAGAGCCCACCTTAATGCCCACTACGATGTTTATTTTCTATCCAACCTGTTGATTAGGTTACACAGACCTGAATGAAAGGATATATATATATATATAATATATATATATATATATATATATTATATATATATATATATATAATATCGGCTTGATCCAAAACTTTCGTAAGACCACATTAGGATAGGATTTTAAAGATTAAGCAGATCCAGAACTCATGTGGGCCACACCACATTAAACAGTGGGAACACAAATATCAAATGTTGAAACCTTCCTAAAGCTGACCATGATGTTTACGTTCCAAACTGTTCATAGGGCTATTACCACTCAGATAAACTGTAGGCACAATATCATCTTAATACAAAACTTGTAGCCCCCACTATTTCTAATGCAGGTGCCAATCTATCCGTCATTTTCATGTGGTATGGCTCACATGAGTTTCAGATCTACCCAATTTTAGAATATTGTCCTATTGTTATCTTGCAAAACTGATGAACGGACTTTATTTGTTATGAAAATCTGTGGGCCCCACAATTTCCAAATAAAGGAAGTCTCCACTACACCAAAATTCCTATTTAAGAATGGTTAAAAACTGTTCCAGAACCATTTAAGAACGGTTTTCAATCGTGGCTAAATAGGGCATCACAAAAAATTAGGAACGGTTGAAAACTATTCCAAAATTTTTGATTTTGGAATGGTTCTCAACCGTTCCTAAAATAGGGCGGCACAAAAAATTAGGGACAGTTGAAAACCGTCGCAAATCTTCAATTTCCAACCAGATTCTAAATCCTTTTTTATTTTTGCAAACATTATTTTTTCTTATTTAGGAACGGTTTTAAACCAAAAAAAATAATCGTGCAACTACGAGCAAATGCCAATAAATTGTAGCAGCACATTATACAATTTTAAGCACATGAGAAAAACCTGGATCAATAGTAAAGATTCACCAAAATGCACAGTGAATAAACCTTGATACAAAAGAATGTCCAAGTTGATATAACCTCTTCTCCAAAATAGGCATGCATTTGAAGTTGAATAGTTGCAATTGGCCCAGAAAACAAACCTACAAATGTTGTCGGGAAATTGTTTTTTAAAAAAAGGTTTCACTACTTCCGAACTTTAGTTGGAAAATCTGTAATACAAAGGGAAAATAAAATAAAATAAATAATTAAGTGGCTAGAAGAAAGGGCACAATTCATGAGAATAGATTTTCAAAAATTTAAATCCAAGTATGATATTTCCCTAAATCTAAATTAAGCTCGCAATGAGATAACTTATAACATTGAACACAATTCAATCACAATGGTATGAAGATTAAAGCAAATAGTTCACACCTAACAACTTTTAGAGAGATAATTCTCTTGGCAAAAGAGAGTCCTATTTAACTTAAACCCATAAAAATAAGATTTTAGATTTTAGAAACATATTGCATATGAATTTCAAAAACTGACCTTTTTAAGGTTGTATCCAAGTTTGGCTCCTCTTTGTAATTGAAAGATCAAAGCCTAGCTTTTCCCCATCCAACTTCAAGGTTGTGAACTACATACTCAGACTACCAACATGGCTTTTAAGATTAAGCTTTAGATCCATGTCAAGATTGATCAACATATCAAGCAAACACAAAGGTTCATAAACAACCTACGAAAATCAAGTGAAACCTCCAAGATATACCCATCATATTTACACAATACGTACAATGTAAATTATTATTGGAAAAGCATAGTGAGGTGTGTTTAGGGTCTTCAAAACCCTTTGGTTGTTCTATATAAACTTCCTCATGTAGATCACCGTCCAAGAAAGCACTCTTGACATCCATATGATAAATTTAAATTTTTATAAAGCAAGCAATGGATATAAATAATCTGATGGTTTCAAGATGAGCTACTGGGGCAAAGATTTCATCATATAATCGATCCCTTCTATCTGTGTGTACCCTTGTACAACTAGTCTACCCTTATTTCTTATAATATTACCTAACTCATCAGACTTATTTTTAAAGATCCACTTGGTTCCAATGATATGTTTATTAGCCGGTCTAGGAACTAAATGCCACACATCATTTCGAATGAATTGATTTAGTTCATCTTGCATGGCTTCAATCCAATTTTCATCAGTAAGAGCGTCTGTTTCATTAGTCGGCTCAATTTGGGAAGTAAAACACACATAATTACATATGTTTTCTAATTGTTTTCATGTACGCACACCAGTGAGAGGGTTACCTAGTATTTGATCAGTAGGATGGTCTTTAACTGATCGAAGTTTAGTGTTGACTTGACTAGATGAAGAGTCAGGTTTTATCTATAAAATTGACTTCATCACTTCTGAACTTGGAGGTGGTGTATTCAGGTGATCATCAATAACAACATTTATGGATTCCTGAATGACACCGGTCCTCTTGTTGAGAACACAATACGCTCGACTGTTTAGAGCATACCCTAGGAAGATCCCTTCATCACTTTTAGTGTCGAAAGTATTTAACTGTGGGCTTTCATTAAACCACAGTTCATATGTTGTTATTTCTTTTGATTTTCTAATGTAAACACGATTAATTATTATAACATGCAGTGTTCACAGCTTCATTCAGCCCAAAGATTTTTAGGTAACTTCTTGCTATTTAACATAACATTGGCCATTTCTTGAAGCCACGATTTTTCCTTCAACAACCCCATTTTATTGAGGTGTCTTAGGTGAAGAAAATTCATGTGATATCCCACGATCGCTACAGAACTTCTCAAATTACTATTCTCAAACTTTGATCCATGATCACTTCGGATTTTAGAAATATTTGCTTCCTTTTCAATTTAGATATGCTTAAGTATCCTTTTCACGTCATCGAGAGTTTTTAAACTTCTCTTGTAAGACCTGTATCTTAGACCGTACCGTTCCTTAGGCTTCTGCGGTCGTCCCGGTCAAATTCTTGCAACACGCGATCTATATTCAGTGTTTGTGCGCGACCCTAAGTCGCATCCAGTATATCAAAGTCAACTCGACCTGAAACTTGTATCCTAGCGACTGCACCGTCGCCGCGGTTCCAATGTCGTGTCTCGCACGCCGATACAATACCCATGCCACGACGATTTGTGGGCTCATGTTTATTTCGAGAAAAATGCCGTGTGTTGCGAATACTGAGGGAATCTTTACAAACATCACATCAATCCATCAATCAATGTCAAGTACACAACCTTACCTAGCCCATCCCTCCCCATTCCCAAAGTCAACTCTCTCTCTCTCTCTCTCTCTCTCTCTCTCTCTCTCTCTCTCTCTCGTTCTCAACCCAAGATAAGCCCACGTCCAAGCCTCCCAAGGAGAAGCTAGGTGTTGTCCACTTCCCTACCACAAAAGCTCTCATCCCCACCATCAAAACTTCATCATCCTCCATCAAAGAAGGAGCTTAGGAAATTAGCATTCTACGAGACCAAAAAAAGGCCAATAGGTGGGTGATCCACCGTTGATTTTCATTTGATGGGCCACTTGTGATGGGATCCATTTTGATGTATGTGTTTGTAATCATATGAGAGGCCCATAGTAGCGGGGTCCCTCCACTACACTGATCTCTCTCTTCTTCTTATTTTGATGATGGTGATGATGTGTGTGACCCATTTGTTGTGTCCAACAATCTGGACCGTCCAGCAATGTGGCCCACTTGCTACCCTTTTCGGCCTAGCCTGGATGGAAGAAAACATAAATATCCACTTGATCAAGATGCTGGTGGGTCCCACATGTGTGCACCCACCTCATGTATGTGTTAAATCAGGGAAGTCCATCTATTGGATGGCCAACAGCATGTGGCTGCTGAGCTTGGCGTCAGCAAGTTTTGTGGGTCCCGCTTGACGAATGTGTTTTATCCAACTATCCATGCAGTGGACCTGCGTTAAATCAGTAACATCCAGCCATTTGAAAGAGATCATTTATAGCTTGTGTGGGACCCACCCTGAATGTGTGAAAGGGGTGGGGCCCACCTCGATGTTTGTGTTTTATCACACCGTCCATTCGAACAGTGGGTTCCACGTAGCTCAAGGCTGCTGGATTTAATCCAACAGATGTTGGCGGGGGCAACCGTAATGCATCTGTATATCCCAGCCGTCCATTCGTCATGGATGTGGGCCCACCCCCACACGTGTGACACGTGTGGGTGGGACCCACCTTGATGTATATGTTACGTCCAACCGTCCATCCAATCGCTGGGGTGGGACCCACCTTGATATATATATATATACTATATATATCTGGTGGGCCCCACGTGGACCCACCTTCTAAGAGAAGTGGATTGGCTAGTGTATCTCACACCAGCTATATATAGCTGATGTGAGACGTCAGCAAGATCCGTGGGACTCACCTTAAATGTATGTGTTTCATCTGCATCGTCCATCTGGACGATGCCATGTATGGCCCCACCATGATGCAATGTTGTATCTGCACCATCCGTGTAGTGGCCCACCATGATGTAGTGCTTCATCTGCACCATTTATTTGTGGACCCCACTAGATGTATGGGTTGTATCTGCTCACCATCCATCCCATTTGGTGAGCTCGTCCTAAGGCTTGAGACAAAAAATGAGGCAGATCTATCAGGTGGATCACACTATAGAAAACAGTTTGAGATTGATGGCTACCCTTGAAACCCTTTTGGGTGCGCTGAAGTGTGTGGATCAATATTATATTTGTTTTTCCATTTAGTTCAGGTCTTTGTCACCATATACACCAATTGGATGGAAAATAAACGTTATGGTGGGCCCTGTGGGTTTAAACGGTGTCATCACTGTTATTTGTGGTATGGTCCAGATAATCTTTCGATATGATTTATTTTCTTGGAAATGCTCTAAAATGATCTTTAAATATAGATGAATGGTGTAGATGGTGTGGCCCATTGACGCAGCCCATTTGATGTATATGAGGCCCATTGGTGCGGCCCGTTGTTACGACCCATTTGATGTATATGAGGCCCATTGGTGTGGCCCGTTGATGCGGCCCATTTGATGTTATGAGGCCCATTGGTGTGGCCCATTAATGTGGCCCATTTGATGTATATGAGGACATTAGTGTGGCTCGTTGATGCAGCCCACTTGATGTATATGAGGCCCATTGGTGTGGCCCATTGATGCGGCCCATTTGATGTATATGAGGCCCATTGGTGCGGCCCGTTGATGCGGCCCACTTGATGTATATGAGGCGATGCGGCCCACTACCCATTGGTGGGGCCCGTTGATGCGGCCCACTTGATGTATATGAGGCCCATTGGTACAGCCCATGTGATGTAGCCCACTTGATGTCTATGAGGCCCATGGGTAAAGGTCCAATGTGATGCATATAAGGACCATGAGTGAGGCCCAATGAGATGTATGTAAGGCCGAATGTGATGTATATAAGGTCCATTGTGGTGTGTGATTCCACCATGATGTATGTAATGATGTTTATGATGGGTCATGCCTTGGGAGCAATGATGGTTAAATGTCCATATTATAACTCTCCCTATGGCCATTGTTAGTCCCATACCTTTTGTGTGTAGGCCGTCTAGGCCCATCTTCGTTATGAATAGAGTTCATCACCATATAACATGCTTAGTATAGC